>JASANF010015113.1:0-42278 GCA_030248245.1 Trissonchulus sp. WLG1_4
ATATATATATATATATATATATATATATTCAAAATTCGATTATATATATAGCACTCTTTTAAAAAAACACCACAAGGGCGGCTACGGTGACTTATCAATTTTGCCGAAACTAGAGTTTTTAACCTACGACCATGTATATACACCAACATGGTACCAACATTAACCTGAACTATATATAATCTACCAAACTATATATAAGTACCTATACATATGCAACATTTTTTACGCTGCAATCATAATACAATCAATCAACGTACAAACAAGAGTCTGCAACGGCAAGCTGACAATTCTGCTTCGTGATTCGGTCACTGTCTGATCGGCCGGACTCAACTGATCCCGCAGCTTAGCTTCGACCTCCTTGCGTTCCCTCTGCTTCTCTGCAATTCGCCTCTTAACGTAGCTGCGCAATCCCATTGGCTAAAAAAATGAAAAAAAGTTGAGGCAGTAAGATGTGGTTAAATTTTGAGCATACCATGGTTTTGGCTTTGGTTAAGGCAGATCATTTATTACAACATGCTAGTTAGTAAACTGCGTTCACTATTCTATATTAGACAATATATAGTCCGTGGGCCCGTAACCTCTTGTTGAAGTGAATATGTAGTGAAATGTGCGAAAAATACCATTTTTAGCCACTTTCGGCTATTCGGCAAATTTTTCGGGACCCTCCTTCCCGAACACTCGATTCAGGGGATAAAGAAACTCCAGACGCAATATAAGTAAATTATTACTACTACTCTAGCATAAACACTAGTGCTTCGTTTCACAAACGGAATATCGAGAGAACTAAAAAATGGGATAGTAAATGAAAAGGCAAACCCAAAATTATCTACAAAAAACAGGCATACTTTCAGCAGTTGTCGAAATACATACACAGCAGAAGCGACCAAAATTGTGCAATTAATAGCGGCCCAGGTAAGACCCACACCACTTGGCTGCAGATAGTAACCCAGTCGCTCAATGAGGAAATCAAGTTTCTCCAGAAGCACATAAGCCATGCTGGGAGTTAGCTGAAGTAGCACAGTTTACGTATTTTTGCCTCAAAAAATGCTGTCGACGATGCCTTAAAACATCATAACGCACTCAATATTATCCAAAAATACAAACTGCTTCAAATAGCCTTCGGTCACTTCTAAACACTGAATCTGAAAATCTTTATTTTCAAGCAGTTATACCTCAGAAAATCTTTGTGGATAGTGGTTGTATTACAAAAATTCTACTCCAAAAAAAGGGTTCACTATTGATCGCCCTTCCCAACTGCACTCGATAGCTTTTGAAGCAGTCAATCTGCGTCAAAACCACAAGCCATCAAGATCAGTTTTGCCGGAAACCGGATCCAGTGCAGTTGGGGCCTGGGGGGGATAGTGTACCTATTTTTTGGAGTGAAGCACCTTAAGGGAAGCATTTTTTGTAATAGAGCCACTATCCACAAAATTGCATTCTCAGTGTTTTTGGAAGAGAACGCAGGCCAAAGTTTGAAGAAAAAAATGGCCATAAGCTTTGTTTGAGGATAGTTTTGAGTTCGATAATATCAAACCAAACAAAAAAACCCAAAAAATACATAACACAAAAAAAAAAAAAAAAAAAAAAAAAAAAAAAAAAAAAAAACACCTCTCCCCACCACTCTAAAATACTCTACAAAACAACACTCTACCAAAATACTCTACATCTACAATCCATTAAATCAACACACACCCACAAAAAAACAATTCACCACAACAAATCAAACATCTAAAACACACAAAAACCCAAAAAAAAAAAAACACCCAACCCCCCAACCCACACCCCCCCCCACCCCACTCCCACACAAAAAACCCCCACCCCACAAAAAAACAACACCCCCCCATTTTCAACTTTTCGGGTCGTCCTGTGCTCCACATAAATCGGATCCACTAATGCTCGCGACTGTTATAACGGCCATCTTTCGCCTAATTGTTGCACTAATAAAATGGATTCTAACTACTCACGTTTCTGAGTAATAAGCCTCGAAACCTCCGGGGAAAAAACCCTATGCGGGGAAAAACACCCTAATGCGGGGAAAAAACCCTACCACTTTTTCCGGTTGTTTTATTAGCAGTGAGTATAAACTAAATTTCATCGTGTTCTACAACTCTTAGGCGGCAGTATGGACTAAAAAAACCGTTTCTCCGACACCCATGTGACTCACAATAATACTTCAAAAATCGACCCGTTTTGGCAGGTATGACTTCTGCCCAAATATAAAAATAGATTTTTGCGCTTATTACGTTAGAAACGGTGGACAAACACCGCCCGCAGCTACCATTCTTGGATTCAAGTGGTACGCAGCAGCTAAAGCCTAAATATCCAAAAAATGCCAAATTTTGGTGAAACATCACCAAAACAGGTTTCGTAAGGGGTATCGGGGTATGGGCCAAAACGACAAAAAACGACGTTGTCGGCCAAATAAACGGTTTTAATGAAGTCTACGGGTGTTCTTAGCCCAGATGAGTCAACTTTTGTAGCAACAATGGGTGAGTTTAGCAAAAAATTCTCGCCAAACAAAATAGGGTTTTTTTTCCCGCAATAGGGTTTTTTCCCGCACAAACTTTGAACTGTCACAGGTCAACCACAACGTTTTTCACTGTTTTCGAGCTTCAGAAGTGTAAAGGAAAGGTAACTCTCTTGAAAAATGCAAACGGCGTTGGCCAAAAGTGTTTTTGTGACAAATTATGACAAGTCAAAAATCTGGAAAATTTTGTCACTTTGAAATTTTTCAACATGCAAAATTTTGATATTTCATAAAAAATGCTACAGGCCTCAGAACTGTACAGAAATTGGTTTGGTAAGTCAGTTTGGGATGCGCTTTCCACCTACATACTCAAAAAGGGCCTATGTCTAACGGTTCGGCTAGGAAGTACTAGGGTTTTTTTCCCCGCAAAACGCGTAGGGTTTTTTTTCCCGCACCACTATATGACAAGATGACTTTTTTATGTTTATTTGCTAGTCTGATATGCCTATTAATCTGCTATCTGCTATGACTAAAAATGCAAAAATGCGCCTTGCGACCACAATTTATATACAAATGTCTGCAATTATGTGTCACGTGGCTCAGACCTCCGTCCCAGTACCCCACACGGGAGGTGTGTATGGAGGGGGTGTGCGCACTTTGTGTACGAATAAAGGGGGTGCAACAAACAAAGGACGAAAAGTGACTGCCCCAATGGGACGAATTTTAACCAAAAACTAAAAAATCTGCGTCAGGACAGGAGGCTGCCGCCCCTAAACCCTGCAAGCTGCAACGACTTAGATTTTACGCAACGTTGCTTAAAACTTTGTTTTCAATGCAAATTTTATTTCAGAATTCTAAAAAAGTTGCAGCTTCTGGGGGCTCTCGCCCCCAGGCCCCACACCCATACATGGGTGTGGGGGGGATTGCTCTCCCCAGAATGTTTTGAAGGTAGTTCAGGAAACAAAAATTGGTGGCTCACGAAGTTCACGAAGCAACAACGGCCGGAAAAGTTGCTCCGTACGCCCCCCCCCGGTTGACGGCTCCAACCCCCCCCCCCCGACTTCCTCAGCTGCACATGTGTGCCCACACCCACACCCACACCCCCGCAACTCTATGGCTTATTATATACAATTCTTTGTTATCTTTTATCAAAGCCTATGCATGTATATTTTACAGCATGTATATTTTACATTATGCTGCCTTTGCATGTGTATATATATATATATATATATATATATATAATATATATATATCCGGCATATTTTTAGTGGGGGGGCTGGGGGGGGCCCCCCCCCCTTTTGCCCCCCCCCCCCGGTCCCGCCCCCCCCCCCCCCCAGTTCCGTTGGGGGGCCCCCCCCCCCCATAGCCCAAAATTTTTTCCGAAAGGACGTTTTAGCGAATTTTTAGCTGTAGCAATGTCGTGTTCGTCGGGTTTTTGAGTCCTTTTTGGCTAAATTTAGTATTAGCGTAGCTATAATAACGTATGAAAACGTAACATTTAGCGTATAATAACCATTTTTTCTTATAAAAATAGTGTTTTATCGTGAAATTGGTGCGCCCCCCCCATTTTGGTCGACGCCCCCCCCATCCATGGGGGGGGCTGCCCCCCCCATCGCGCCCCCCCCCCATAAAATTTTGCCTAAAAATATGCCAGTATATACGAGTACACTATATATGCTGCATTTACTTGCATGTTACACTGTCTGATGTGACGTTTACATCTTTTGTTTTTTAGCAGCATTTTTAGCTTTATGCTACCTTGGAAACCCTTGTGTAAAATTTCAATCGAGAAAAAATTTTTTTTTTTTGGGGGGGGGGGGGCGTCCGCCCTCCCCTTCGCCCCCCCCCGCCTAGTTTCCAGTTGACCAAATTCAGCCTGAAAATCGAAAAAAGCTTCAAGTTCACTCTTTCCCTCCCTAGGTCTCTGTTTGATGCAGAAACGTAGAAATTTCTAGATTCTGAGACACCACTTTTAGGTCGATACTCATAAGATCCCAGAATTTAAAAGTTAAACCCGGACCCAGCTATTGCACACTCGTTAAAAACAGAGATGAAAGTTTTTTGAAAACGGCCAGTGCCATAATTGATAATTAAATTATTTTTAAATGAAATCGCGCTTAGGTAGCATCTATAATCGCTCTGCGCACTTTTTTTCAAACAGATAAAAAAATTGGGATCAAGTGCAGTTGGGGGGGGAAAAATAGTGGACCTATTTTTTGGTGTAGAGCACCTTGAGGGAAGCATTTTTTGTAATAGAACCCCTATCCACAAATTTGGATTTTCTGAGCTATGACCCGTTGAAAACTGCATTTTCAGTGTTTTTGGAAGTGAACGTAGGACAAAGTTCGAAGCCAAAAGTGGCTGTAATCTTTGTTTTTGGATAGTTTTGAGTGCGTTATGATGTTTTAAGGCATCGTCTAGGCTTAGTTGGCAGGATTCTCTAGGCTAAGCTGGCAGGATTTTTTCTGAAAATTTCGATTTTTTATTGCCTAAGCCTGAGCCTAAGCCTAAGCCTGAACCTAAGCCTAAGCCTAAGCCTGATACTAAGCCTAAGCCTAAGCCCCATACTAAGCCTAAGCCCTAAGCCTAAGCCTAAGCCCAAGCCTAAATTAAGGCCAAGTTTGAATTTGGTCAAAAATTGGCCGTTTCTGGCGAATTTGGCCGATTTTTCGGCAGGAACCCGGTGAAAGAGCCATCGTTTTGGTTCTAAAAAATTGCAAACAATAATCTGACACCATTTAGGCAGGATTAGAACGGAAAAAACAAGAGCTTCGGAAAAAAATTGCGAAAACGTCCCTCACTGAGGGTTCAGATTTCGGGGGGTCGTATCTCAGAAAATCCAAAAAATGAAATAGGGGTTCTTGAAGCAAAAATGCTTCCCCCAAGGTGCTCTATTCAAAAAAATAGGTCCACTATTTTTCCCCCCCCAACTGCATTTAACCCAAAAATTGGCATGTGCGCGTCAGAAGGCGCAAAATTTCTGAGGAAAAAAACACTACCAACCCAACCCTGCTACTGTTTTGGACATGCTTCTAAACTCAAGCGTTTAAAACCAAAACCAACCCAGTGTGAAGCGTTCGGCCAGAAAGCACTGTGCTTTTCACGCAAAATTAATGGAGTTCTCTAGGCAGCTATATGCAAAAGCTCATCCTGAAACAATGACAAAATTCAATCAAGTTTCAACAAAACTTGAAGTTATATATATATATATATATATATATATATATATATATATATATATATATATATATATATATATATACATAGTAGAAAAAAAGTAGAAAATTAGTAGAAAAATACTATTTTCAAAGAAATGCAAACAGTGTATATTTTGCGACCACAGAATGGGTTTAGAACTCTAGAAAACATTAACGCACACTTAGTTTTGTATCAAAAGTATAATTGACACAAAAACTGAAAAAGTACAAAAAAAGTAGAAAAATTGTAGAAAAATAGTAGAAAAAAAGTAGAAAAATTGTAGAAAAAAAGTAGAAAAATAGTAGAAAAAAAGTAGAAACGGCAAAAAATAAAATTTTGCAAAAATTGTAAAAAATGCAGTTGTTCGAAACAAAAATGGCTGTCAAGACTTTAAAACATTGACAAAATTTTAATTTCGATGCCAAAAATTTAAATCTTTAAAAAAACCTAAAAGTAGAAAAAAAGTGGAAAAAAAGTAAAAAAAAGTAGAAAAATTGTAGAAAAAAAGTAGGAAAAATGTAGAAAATTGTAGAAAACGGTTTTCTACTTTTTTCTACTTTTTTTCTACTCAGATTTTTTCCTGTGGCCAAACACTAGTTCAGATTTCGGGGGGTCATATCTCAAAAATTTCAAAAATTGAAATAAAGGTTGTTGAAGCAAAAACGCTTACCCCAAGGTGCTCCACTAAAAAAATAGGTCCACTATTCCCCCGCCCCAACTGCATTTAACCCAATGAATCAGTGATCAAGTGAGAAAAATTTCTAATTATTTTGACATTCCAAACCTAGCCAGTGACAATTTTCTCCGTCTTTTTGCACCCGGTTCGAAAACGTCCAGTTGTAAATTCCAGCTTATGTTTTGACTCACATGCTTAGGTATGTACACTTTGGTTTTTCAGATTTTCTGAACCACAAATTTTGACAATTGTGGTGGCCGCTGAAAGTGGGCTTGGCTTGAGAACTCAATAATTAAAACAGTTAATAATCGTTCCCAGAAAATTTTATTAACCATTTATTTTCTCAATTTTTGTAATCATATTCTATTTTAACTGAAAGAAAGTCATGAATTTAGCGAAATATTTATTTTGTCCTTCAGCCGAACTATCAAGCTCATTAGCGTTAGCTAGGCCTCTGGCTTTGTCAAATCTGCAAATTCATTTCTTCACTTGATTGCGTCGCTTTCACCTAACAAGACGTGTTTCCGCAGTAAGTTTTAGAGTTTCGTCACAGTTTTGATTGGTATTGATTTGATGCAGGTTTAATATGTTCTTATTTCTGCACCCGTAACTGACCTATTTTGAGCAAATGCACATGGTCCATAAAATTAAGGGGGTAGTGTCGCGAAAGCAGTCGATTTTGCGCGACTATAAAACTTTTTCAGTGAAAGATAGGTCATTGTTCTTTATATATTCTAAAAATATGTTTCAAGGCAAATATTTTTGTCAAGTTTCAGAAAAATTGATGCAGCATACAGTTAGCAGGGAAGTCGCAAAGTCGGAAAAATGACGTTTTGAAAACCTATTCACATTCGATAATTTCGTCACAATTAAAAAACTTTTTGTTTAGATTCTTTACGCAGAGTAAAAGCACATATGCTCTAGTTTATGCACACAAAATTTGGTGCAAATTGCTTGAGTCGTTGTGGAGTAATGCCTGTTTGAACTGTGAAACTGTGTGTGATGTCTGGCTCACAAATGGTAATTGGTTAAAAATATTGGTAGATATTGGTAGTCTAGTGTCTGGCAGTACTTATTTGACACCATATGGCATTTCAGTAGTTTCTCAGTGAACGTACAATTTCAAATCAAAAAGTTCTCATTTTGCAGCCTATGAGCAAAACTGCTTTGGCGACACTACCACCTTAATACGAGATTCAGGAATATCTTATGTCTACATGCAGTAGCGTATCCAGGATTTTGCAAGGAGGGGGGGCTGCGACCGGCCGTGTAGAAGCGGGTTGTGTAACAGCGTGAGCCAACGATATTAGCGAGGGAAAGGGGGCGGAGCAATGTGAGCGACAGGTCATAAAGGGGGCTGCGAGTCACTTTTAAGGGGGTGCTCAGACCGCAAAAGGGGGGGGGTGCTGCAGCACACCCAGCCCCTCCTAATTACGCCAATGGCTACATGTTTGAGTTCATTTGCTTCTGGGTGTCACTTAAAAAAAGCCACAAATGGCAACGTGACACCCTTCTCAATTTCTCACCTATATATTTTGCTATATAATATCATTAATTTGTATGCTTTGAATTTGATAATTGGTCTAATTGTTTTATAACTTTTTCTGTGAATCTGTTTCTTTTGCGTTTGTTAACCGCTTGTTTGTTTATTTTGGTGGGCAAATCTTCTTCTTCAAAAGTTAATATGCAGATTGCAGACACTTGCTGTGGAAATGTTATCGTACTTGTACTTGCATTTGATATTTCAGCAAAAATCTGCTCAATTCGTCTGGCCCAGTTTTATTTATTTATCTCCTCAGTGAATCATGGTACGTTGTGGGGCGCTTTAAAGACTTTAGTTTTTGTTTGTTCATTATCTGGTGGTCTTTAAAAACAAAAAATTTGTAGTCATTGTGACCAGTCAGAGTATTAAGTTGGACGTAGCCATATACTTCGTTGTAGCAGATTAATTGCCGAAAAGAACCCCACCAGGTTTTTATTTCTTTTAATATTGTTAGTACATATTATGTTGCGTTAATCCATCGGAAAAATAACTTCCGACCATCTGACTAGTTTTTCCACTCCGGAGTCCAAACAGTCGAAAACAACGAAAATAGATGATATATGATTTCTAGATTGCAAATCGTTCAATTTCTGCAAAATATCGAAGACATATTTCAACGGCATGCCGCATGGCTGTAACTTCCAACTCGCATTTAATCGCATCCCAAGGGTCGATTCATACTTACGGCCTGCAGCCTGCCGTAGTTCGTTCAGCCTGCAGAATGACGTCACTAGCAGCCTACTGCTGTGGATTAGCCAGCTCCTGTAATGTATTTCGTCATTTTGTCGCCAGAACGGTCATACGGCTGTAAGTATGAATCGAGCCTGAGGTCGCCCTGTCTTTTCAGCGCGAAGTAATTAGTGTTCACGTCGGGCAAGCCGGGGTGCAGATCGGCAACGCGTGTTGGGAGCTGTACTGTATGGAACATGGTATTCAACCGGACGGCACCGTTAGCCCAGATACTGCCATCAGCGATTCATCGTTCAACACTTTCTACCAGACTACCAGCTCTGGCACTTATGTCCCGCGAACGGTGTTTGTCGACTTGGAGCCCACCGTTGTTGGTTGGTTGTTAGGGTCAATTCATGCTTATATACAGTCGTTATCATACATGTATGAGGGGGGACCTTCCAAAATCGAGGTGCCGGGGGAGGCGGTCTCGAAAATTTGGGCTAAATTTAGTAAATGGCACTTTTTCGGTAAAATTTTACAAAATTTAGGGTATTTTTGGTCGATCAGGGGAAACTTTGGCCGGAGAGGCCTCTTCAAAATTTTGACCCCGTCACATGTCTGAGCCGTATGACCGGTCTGGATTTTGCACATGTTAAAAGTTCCCTTTTTTATTTGGTAGGGTGTCTCTGATAAACAATTTGATCAACTCTTGTAAAATGTAACCACTAACCAGCTCTGAACGGATGATTTTTAGTATGATGGTTATGAACGTTGTGAAAAGAATAAAATAAAACTACATATATAGAACTAGGAAATTAGTTTAGGGATTAAAATTGAAGAACACGCTTGTTTTTTTAACCAGTTTTCGTTTAAGGGGGTAATTGCGTTTTTAGGTGTTTTTTTAAAATACCATAACTGCACTTAACCTCAGCAAAAACTAGAGCGGTCTTTTTTACATTTTTTTACACCTTCTAGCTTTAAAAAACCTATATTTAGAAGCAGATTATCTTTTACAATTTTTCTGCTGCAATCATTTGAATACACCCCATCAGCGGTTTTTTTGACTAATTTTTGCGCCACAGTTATGAAATTCAAGATCAGCCAACAACTACTACACTTTTTGTAGTTATGCACTGACATAATATCCCCACCCGTTTTTTGATATAGTTGATAAGTCGTTTCTACGTTGAGAAAATGACATTTTTGTGCAAAAATCACGTAATTTGACTTTTCTCTAAAATTTTCAAAAGCCCATAACACCGACTCTACAAACTATTTTTAGAAAAGGAAAAAAACGGGTGGGGATATTTTTTTAAAGATAATGTGGTTAAGGTTTCGAAGCCGTAGTCCGTTTTTAGCTTGAGTTCTGTGGGCGCAAAAATTACACTGAAATGTCAAAAACCACGAAAACGAGATTACCCCCTTCAGACGACATAAATTAGGCCACCGTCATTTTTTCAGACGAAGTGCGCAGCGGCACTTATCGACGTCTGTTTCATCCGGAACAGATGATCACTGGCAAAGAGGACGCAGCCAACAATTACGCCCGCGGCCACTACACCATCGGGAAGGAGCTAATCGAACCAACGCTGGATCGACTCCGAAAACTGTCCGAAAACTGCTCCGGATTGCAGGGGTTTTTGATTTTTCACAGTTTCGGCGGTGGTAGCGGATCCGGATTCACCTCCTTGCTGATGGAACGACTCAGCGTGGACTACGGCAAAAAGTCGAAACTAGAATTTGCTGTTTATCCATCGCCGAAAGTGAGCGGCGATTTGTTTAGCGTTTTAAATAGACTAGACTTATTTTATCGCTTATTTTACGATAACTTATTTTCTTATTCTACTTCGGGTAATTTTCCTATTTATCGTCATGTCAGAGTCAACTTTAAATATGCTTGCTCAACCATGAGACTTAAAGTGGCAGCAATGTATCCATATTAACGCAACGCAGAAGTCTATTCAAGTCAGTTTGCACCTTTTTTGGAAGTAAGTCGAATTTTTGGCCCCCATTTCGTGCTATTGCCGCAGATATGTACATGTAGGGGTCTTACGGGGGGAGCCCTTTCTCCTCATTTGATCCATCGAATCAAGCATCTCTTTTAGGTGCGAAAAAAGTGTTTTAATTTATACCAGATGACTGTAGAATTGTATTTATCAAAACAAGCAAAAAACCCTAAAAACTGCGGAAACTTAAAGAATTTACATTTTTGTGCGGGTTCACAGTCATTTTTGGCGTTTCTGGAGTTCTGAACTGTTATAGTGTTGTAACAAGTCGACACAAACAAGCTCCCTCTTAAATTTTAAAAAATCCTGGACAAGCGCCCCTGCCCAGACTAGGGTCCATTTCTTTACCGCGCGCGCCCACCCAAGCGCGCCCCCAACCCCAACAGTCCGACCTGAGACTTTGTGACAAAAATAAGCCACCAAAAGAAGAGAGAAAAAAAGAAAGAGAGGAAGAAATGACCCTTGCTATGAACTGTTTCAGGTCTCAACAGCCGTAGTGGAGCCTTACAACTCGGTGCTCACGACCCACACCACCATGGAACATTCGGACTGTGCCTTTCTTTGCGACAACGAAGCCATTTACGACATCTGTCGTCAGAAACTGGACATTGCTCGACCCACCTACACCAACCTCAATCGATTGATCAGCCAAATTGTATCGTCGATTACGGCATCGTTACGATTTGACGGGGCCCTGAATGTGGATCTGAACGAATTTCAAACTAATTTAGTGCCATACCCCCGAATTCACTTTCCGCTGGCTGCCTATGCTCCTGTGATTTCGGCTGAAAAGGCCTATCATGAGCAAATGAATGTGGTTGATATTACCAACTACGCTTTTGAGCCGTCGAACACAATGGTAAGTGTGGGGAAGTAAGGGGGCAGCGTTTTTGAGCTCCTGTTATGATTCTTTTTTGCATCTAATAAGTATATACGTTCTAATTTTGATGCAGTTGGATTTAGAGTTCCTTCGGGGACCGGTGGCGGGCCACGGACCGAGCAGTTAAAATAATTATAAAATTTTACGAAATTTTACACAAATAGCCAAAAAAAGCTAAAAATTGTGTAATTAGTCGAATACTATCTAACAAAGTAGCTTTTCCCTAAGCCTACTGTTGAATTAATAATTCAATAAATGTCTAAATTTGTATGTTCGCTTGTGTAGAACCACACATGTAGTCGGGTGGGAATATGGTGGAAGACCCCTCCCAAAAATTTGGTCCCAGAGGAAGGATGGGTAGTCCTGCCGAGGGTAAAAGACGGGAAAAGTTTCCGTCAGCAAAATTTCAGACCAAATTTTTAAAAATTCGGTAGGTATTTATTATTTTTTTTAAGCTATTTTTTCTAAATTTTGGCCAAAAATTGTCGAAAGTGGTGCTACGTAAATATTAGGTCAGTTTTGTCAGTTTTTGCAAATGGTGATTGGTGGGGTCAATAGTAGACTCAGGGAGGGAAGGGGGAAGGTCCCACCACCAAGGAGGAGGGTACTAAAAATGTTTCCGCTGTGACATTACATTCATAAGTGTAGGATTGAAACAGTCCCCATCGCTGGCAAAACGAAGATCTGTAGTAGTTTTAAAAATATTTCAAACACAGTGATGTTTTTCTAAAAAACGATTGCTATATTCATTCCAAAATTTTAAATGACCCTGCCCATGGTTTGCACCTAATAATCTGCCGTATTGTCATAGTCAGACCAGAGATGCACGGGGTGAATCGGTGAGGGGGGGGGGTGCCCGACCCCTGGCGGAAAGGGGGGTGGTCCCTAGTTTTGGCCATTTTTCGGTGACAGCCGAAAATTTTTCAAAATTTTTCGATTTTCAACTCATTTTTGGGGTACTTTTTTCGCCGCAGGCGAAAATTTTTTGCAATTTTTCAACTTTTTACGCATTTTTGGGGCACTTTCTTGGCCATCAGAGGGGGGTGGGCGGTTGAGGGGGGGGTGCCGGATGTCTGGGGGGGGGGGGGGTGGATACCCCCCCTACCGCCCCCTATGTGCATCTATGATTCAGACTGTTCACGTGTGTGAATTAGCTTATTTTAATGTTTTTTATGTTAAAAAACATAAGTGTTTTTTTAATTTTTTAAAAGTTTTTGCTTATTTGAAAAAATGACATTTTTTGGACTCGTCCCGCGACGCGGCCGGCCAGCCACCGGCCCGGCGCGGCCCAGCCCGCGAACATATAGGTCGGCCCGGCTCGGGCCCGGCCCGCAAAATTTCCAGCCTTAATGAAAGAACTCTAGTTGGAGTATTTAAAATTATGGCAAAAAACTAGTTTTTTTTCAAAAATCGGTGCTACGGACCGACATCAGTATGTTATGCTAAATGTTGTGTTTTTTTACCTGCAAACATCAAATCAACAGAAAAAATATTCTTATTCGTTAATTAGTAGCTAATTAGCGAATTTTTTGATTGGCTTTAAGTTTTCAAGCACCCCTCAATCGAAAATCGGGATTGGGAACGTGTTGCCATAACTGGGTGTTTTCAGGTGAAATGCGATCCCCGCTGTGGCAAGTACATGGCCGTGTGTCTGCTCTATCGCGGGGACGTCGTGCCGAAAGACGTAAACGCCGCCATCACTTCCATCAAGAGCAAACAGAGCATTCGATTCGTTGATTGGTGTCCCACGGGCTTTAAGGTATAGTATCGGTTGGTTGGAGAAGAAAAAATAGTTTTTTGTTTAAGAGGTACCCTTTTTGGTAGCGCATATAGCAAATAGCGCATATAGCACCTTCGATAGCGCATATAGCACCCCCAAAAAGCGCTATAGCGCATATAGCAAATTCCGTAGCGCTTATAGCGCATATAGCGCATAAAAAGAGCGCTATAGCACAAAAAGTGCTCTTTCGATTTCGTATACACGCGTTCGTTACCTAGAATTGGGTAATAGTCCATTCATATATCGGGGAAAAGTGTCCCAGTATGTGAATAAATTTCTGCCAAAATCTTAAGTACAGTATTCTTAAGTAGCTCTGTTTTAGCATTTAAATAAGTATTTCTGTATGCCGCGCTAATAAAATTAGTATTATTTATAACATTTGGGAAATTGTTAGCTACCTAAACTTTGGCAAAAAAATTCAAAATCGAACTTTTGGCCAGAAAGGGTAAAAATTGCGTCAGACATAGGCGATGGCCGATGGGTGAGTCAAAAGGCTCAGGAGAGTTAGGGTATTTCACAGAGAGGGGAAGGGTACCCGAAATCATACATGTAACAACACCAACATTTTAGGTATATACCCCTCCCCCCTTGGTGGAACCTTCCTTCCCCGGCGTCGACTCATTTTTGACTCCCCTCCCTGCCAAAAATGACGCAATTTTTACCTTTTTTGACCAAAAACACCGATTTTGACAAATTTTAGTGAAAATTTTGGTAAAAAGCGCTTAAATTTTACGAAAAAATGCAAATTTTTCAAATTTTGGCCAAAATTTTACTCCCGCCGGGACCCTCCCCCCTCTTTTCCCCCTGGCGGGACCCCCCCTCCCTCCCCCGGGACCAAATTTTGGGCGGGTCTTCCCCCCCCCCATCCCCCCCAACTACATGTATGTATGCCCGAAATTATTGTGCTTTTATAATATGTCTGTTCTCTTTAGTCGGTTCATACTTCATAGTTGTCCTTGGGGACACAGGGACAAGAAAAAGAACAAATTTCAATTACAATTTTGTTTTCTGTTGTTTGAGTATTTTTTACATACGATTTGGATGTGACTCAGACTTTCTTCATGCGAAACATTAACCCATTTGGCGATTTCATTTTGTTGAAATTACTCAAGAACCAAAGTCAAAACGATATGGACAAGCCAAGGACGAGTGTGAACCGGGCTTTAGAGGCGGACCAGTATGATGCCCTGTTGTTTCTGTTTTCAGGTGGGCATCAACTACCAGCCACTCACTGTGGTTCCAGGCAGCGATGTGGCTAAGGTGCCCCGAGCCGTCTGCATGCTGTCCAACACCACAGCCATCGCAGACGCCTGGGCTCGACTGGACCATAAGTTCGACCTGATGTACGCCAAACGAGCCTTTGTCCATTGGTTTGTCGGCGAGGGAATGGAAGAGGGGGAATTCGCAGAGGCCAGGGAGGACTTGGCTGCGCTGGAGAATGACTATAAGGAGGTACGGCCAAGGGGATTAAACGACGGTTTAACTTTACGGGTTTTTAGGGGATTAAGTAGAATAGACGGATTATAGGAACAAGGAGGGAGGTAGAGTTCTGCCGAGGCCAGTGAGGACTTGGCTGCTTTGGAGAACGACTAAAAGTAGGTAGAGAAGAGATTATAAGGAGGTACGTAAGGATTATAAGGAGGTACGGACAGGGAAATTAAGTAAAGAATAATGTAATGGGCCACCAGGGGATTAAGCAGACTAGACGGATTAAATTAGAATGACGTGGCTGCTATCATGAACGACTATAAGGAGGTGCGGACAAAGGGCCTATATTGCGGATTAGCATGGGGATTAATTTAAGTGTCGTTAGGGGATTAAGTGGATTAGACGGACTAATAAAAATGGGTACGGAACAGAGAAGGGGAGGTACGGAGAAGAGGATTATTGTGTTGAGTCAATTAGTTAGATTAGATGGATTAAACAGATACAGGAGGATAGTGGTCTGTCGGGCAGCAGAGGGGACCTAGCTGCCCTAGAAATCGATTATGAGGAGATACGGACAAGGGATTTTTAAGGGATTAGCTTGAAGATTAATGTAATGGGCCTTAATGTGATTAAATGATTAGGCACAAAAATTAACTAATTAATTTATTAACGGTGGACTGCACTAAATCGGATTGAGCCTGAGCTCGATAAATCGATTTAGTTAAATCCCAGCTTAATCGCATCTATCAACTAAATTTTAAGCGTCAGCTGCGCTGATCTTCATTGGTTCAGCGGACTTAAACTATTTTAGGGAAATTAAGCCTGAGCTAAATCGGTTTAAACTAATCGTCAGTTAATCCAATTTGATGCAGCCCACCGTAGTCCGTAAGTGTCTCAAAAATTCAGTGGGTCGACAACACGGATTGAGATATTGGGTTGCCCCCCCCCCCCCCCCAGCGAAGCAGGGTGCAAAAATCTGACAAAAAATAGTTGCGCCACGTACTTATTTTGGTGGCATTACTGTACTACTACTGTACTACTGCGACTACTTGCTGTACTCTTGATAGTCAAAATCAAAATCTATTCTTATCGTAACGAAAATTGCGTATTACTTGTTCGTGAAAAAGATTCTGGTATGTACGCATAGAAAGGTGACTTCTTGTAACGTTCTTTGCGTGAAATAGATTTACCTAGCTTCATCGATAATGCATTTGATTTTTTTATTTTATTATCATAATGAAGTAGTCTGTGTTTACCTTATTAAGTACAGCCATAGTAGTCTATTGTATGGAATTTCAAATTCCCCTAAACCAAAACATAATATATTTCAGTACAAGGAAGTGACAGTAGCTAGCATCTGTTGCACAGTAATGTTTAATGTAGTGACTAAGCTCCCCAAAACCAAAATATGGTTGTAGGTGTCCCAACAATAGTGTTTATGAACGTATGAAGATACGTATATACTTTTGTGATTTTGGGACCGTATCAATAGTGTAATAATTGATTGTAGATATATGTCCAAAACCAGATTAAACGGATTAGACTTAATTTTTTTGTAATCCCTGCCATGGATTAACCTAACGTAGTAGACTTGGGTGACTTTATTCGCTAGACGCCAGTTTTAGTGCGCTACTTTGATCAATTTTAAGTGCTAAAAATTTTAATTTTAAATCCCGCTAACTCCAGTATTGGATGAGACCCCTGAAATTAGGATATTTAGAATATTTGCAGCTTTTGGAGTTTCGATATTTCATAACATATATATAAGAACTTTGTAATACTGGAGCATTAGAAAAAAACCCGGGACCAAATGTTTTGGTGTGTTGTTTACTGTTTTTAATATAGGCCGAAAAATGGAAAAATCGCTAATGACTGGCACTCTAGTGTTTTAGTGACTCTTGTATATATATTATTATTTTTTTGTTTTAGGTTGTCGCTGACACAGAAGAAATCGAACACGATGACACTTTGGAGTACTGAAGTCCATTTTTTTACTTTTTTGTGTTTGTTTTTCGTTATTTATTATTTTTTACTACTGTGTTTATTTCTACTTTGCATAATTGCTGTTTGCACTTAATCCGTAATGCACTTTGTATTTTCCAAGCTATTTTTGAATGTATTTTATGTTTGTGTATATTTTCCAGTTATGGGTAATTTTACATTTTTTAGCCTTTCAATGTAGAGCGGTTATGATTTAGAAATTGGTTTCAATAAGATATTTACGGTGGACTGTAGTTTTCTTACGTCTTGAGCTCTGTTTTTAGATTTAAAAAATTCCAGTTAATCCACAGTTATTCGCTGCGCCACTATGGTTTAATTTTATAGAACTGATTTAGGTTTTTTAATTAAGAAATTATATCACTTATTATTCGTAAGATCGGCACACTCAACGTTATATTACATTTACTATTACAATTATGTATCTAATTATTCGCATAACTATAATTCAGTTATTATATGTTTACATGAAATTTTACTTTACCATGAATGGCCAAATATTTTGTGTGATGTTGATTTTCGACCCGTATGATTTTTTATGCTTTTAATAACCGTGTTTTTACTTACCTTTTGTTTTATCGTTGACCAGTATTTTGTGTTTTTGTCTTCTACTAGTCTATCCTTCCGTGTAATGTAAGGTTTTGTGTCAAGAGGTTACTACATGACATGAGGGTTTTTTCACACTCTGAGTTTCTTGCTGAAATTGCGTAGTTTGCGGTTTTTGAAAACTTCCCGAGTTGTGCAAAAAACTCGAGTATCTGTTGAAATATTGAGGCCTTTATGTTTGCAAAAGTAAATTTGGGAGGCGGCAGACCTCACTCAAGTTATGCTAACGGTTTTTGATGATGCAATATAATAAATGAATTTTGTTTGGGGGCTGTCCAGTTGTGAAATTTGGGTTTATACGCAGAAGTTTTACGGATTTCTAAGTAAGAGGGGGTTGTTATATATTCTTAGCAATATTCGAGAAATATATAGACGTCAAGTTTTAACAGAGTATATCTTCTGCAAATCGAGATAAGGCACCATGTAAAGCATTCATGTGAAAAATAGCCGAGTGAGGGTATGGTCACGGGTACGGTTTTCGCTGCGTTTTCGCAGTCAAACAAAATTTTTGCAACTTTTCTCGAGCGATAAATAACGATTGCAACATTTGTACTGCGATTTTTACAAACTACACCCAAAAGTGAGTGCTGAAACGAGGATGGTACCCCTCCTGAAACCAAGACACATCCTTAAAGGGATCCGGCGGAACTGGTGTCGTGCTCTATGGTAACAAACGCGTGTAATGACGAAGTTCGAAGACGAAATGCGCTGTAGCGCTATTGGTAATGTCTGTACTCTGTAGGTAGGAGAGGCCTGCGCGGGCTTATTTTATCGGCCCGTGGTCAGGTCTGGGCCGTTTGCTTATCTGTCTACGTCACATACGTCCATATCGGCGCCACCATTCTGCGGAGCCCTGGAGCGACGCAAAACGCTCTGGCTGTACTTTTCTACTTTTTGCATGAGTTGTTAACAGAATTAAATAGAAATTAAAGAGTGTCGAGAAAATAAACTGAAAATCAAATGCAATTTGCTTCTTTGTGAAAAATAGTTGGACACCAACTTTAGTTTTCTCAGGTAAAACTAAACATAGTATGGACCAAGTATCAAGCTACTCAAAAATTAAAAAGCATAAACTACGAGCATAATAATGATTAACAACGTACTTAATTAAGATATTAACAAAAGCAAGAAATAAATATAAAATACAAAGGAAATTGAAATTGGAATTGAGCTTTTTTCGTGAAGTTAAATTAAAGTTGTTTAGGTTTATATATATTTTTTGTTAGGTAATTAATGACATAATGAACAGCGTTCAGCATTACGTATTGACTAATCTCGACATGCGAAGTGCTCGAAGTGCACGCGTGCAGTCTGATCGAAACGACAAATATGACGTCAGAAAGTGCTCGCGTGCACTTCGAGCATACTTGTCTATTTCTGATTTGTGCTGTATAAAATAACGCCTACACATTCTGCAGTGTACCAAGTGTATTAGAATGCAAGCTTCAAAAAATCAAAGAAAACGTTCTAGGCACACTAAAATGAAGCTGCTGAACTGAAATTACTAGAAATTTAACATTATTTTACTATGCGCGGAGGAATTTTTTTTATGTACACGCACTTACACGTGACTATAAAGGCTAGAATCTGATTGGCTAATTCCTTACGGACACGGACAAAAGTTGAACTGAATTCAACCTGACTTCCGGACATCCGGACAGCCTTTACGTAAACTCACGGACAAGTTCTTACGGACATCCGGACAACTGTGAATCAAACTGCTATTACGGATACGGACTCGGACAGCCCTTACGGACAACTATGAATCGGGCTTTAACAACAGGTTCTTTCAACTGGACTTATAAACAACAGGTTCTTTCAACTGGACTTATGAACAACAGGTTCTTTCAACTGGACTTATCAACAACAGGTTCTTTCAACTAGACTTATGAACAACAGGTTCTTTCAACTGGACTTATCAACAACAGGTTCTTTCAACTGGACTTATGAACAACAGGTTCTTTCAACTGGACTTATCAACAACAGGTTCTTTCAACTGGACTTGTGAACAACAGGTTCTTTCAACTGGACTTATCAACAACAGGTTCTTTCAACTAGACTTAACAACAACAGGTTCTTTCAACTGGACTTATGAACAACAGGTTCTTTCAACTGGACTTATGAACAACAGGTTCTTTCAACTAGACATAACAACAACAGGTTCTTTCAACTAGACTTAACAACAACAGGTTCTTTCAACTGGACTTATGAACAACAGGTTCTTTCAAGTGGACTTATCAACAACAGGTTCTTTCAACTGGCCTTCAAGTTACGAACTTAACAACATGGTCTATTCAGTTTTCGTCAATATATCCACACAGCCAAAATTGCCTACAAAACACAAGAAATAACCATTTTGGCTTTACTAATGAAGGTAATATAAAATAAGGTGTCAGCGAACAAACAAATAGTAAAGACACCACGCGCACAACAGACACACGTCTGCTACGCCGCAACACCGTAAAACACACAGCTATACAATCCGCAGATAAAATTGGCAAAGGGATTTTAACCTCACATTAAAAAATGGAACTATTTTAGCACTAAAGTAAAAATAAACTTTCCGTTTTTCGTCAGTGGCTTTAGATAAACATTATTCTTAGGAAAAAAATTATACGGTAATTGTAGACAAATCTTGACTATCAAAAGTTTAACTTTCCGTAGAGTAATGTCAGTTAAAAATTATAATACAAGAATCTCGTCTGAAAATGGCAAAATTACAATAGAATAGCTAGATCACAACATATCAACAGTCATCTTGTAGCAGCCATTGCAAATAATACGTAATAAATAAATACAAAAAGTACAAACGTAGTTTCATACTTGTAAATTTGTCTACAAAATTTTGTCTGTACAACAAAAAAGTATGAATAAGAGAGTAACAAGTCCACGTAATTTAATGCATTTTCTAAGTGAATGACTTTTGTTCTTTTTCTTAGAAAATTTAGAAAAAATTGTAAGTAATAAAAAAACTTAAAAGAATAAGAACAGACAGGCAAATGAACAAGTATAAAGATATAAAACAGCAGCTTATACGCGCAATAAAAACGAAATATACAATCCCTAAAATTTGCTGCATTGGAATTTGAGCACAATTTTGATTTTTTCAACAACTTAAAATAATCCTTTTTCTTTTTTCAACTCCAATTGTCGCCAGCTGGGAAGAGCTTCAAATTCAGAGCGAGAGAGTTCAAAGGTCACCTAAAAATAAGTAGAAAGTATTAAAAATTAGGTCACCTAGAAATATGTAAGTAGAAAGTATTAAAATTAAAAAATACTAAAGCGTATTCTGAAACCTTATCCTTGTCTAAGAACAGTTACGGAAAAATAAGTTCGCTGAATTATCATTTTTTTAGACAACCACAATAATTTTTCGTACAAACAAACTTCTAACCAGTGGTTAATCCTGGGTTTTGTGCAAAAAATAGCTGACAATTTTTTACGATGAAATATGAAAACCGACGATAACACTTATGTCATTTCACAAAGTAACACGTTCATGCATATTGTTACCTCTGAGCGACAATTACTGCAATATTACACTAGTGAACCTGTCGAAGTTATGTTTCACAGAATTAGTTACTTCACGAGGATGCCTTAGGATACAGTGTCAATGGTTAAGTATGTGTTAAAAAATCTGATTAAAATCTGAATAACAGGTCAAAGCTACTGACTGCTAAAGTGCTAAGCTCCGCCTACGAAGGATTACGGTAGGGCAGCTTTTTGAAATGTTAGAAATACCTAAGTTACACTACTGTTGTAATTAATGAAAAATCTACGGTCATGGATTCTCCAAAAAAATTCTGCTGATAAACGTTCGAAACACCGCATACGGCGAATTGAGGGGGTTATTCAAACAGCCAATCTTGACAAACAGCCCGACCAAAAAAGCTGAACCAGGAGGCAAAAAGAAACACGCGATTTCATTACAAAAAGAACGACCGGCAAGAGCCTCAAGAGTACAGCGAGTAGTCACAAAAATCACACTACCAGTTTTCTCTCAGGAGTCAGCATTTTTGGTCAGACCAAGAGTACATAATAGTCCTATTATGTACTCTTAATCAGACTAAAGTTTGTAGACAAACCCAGACTGCGTGGTGACGGATCAAAACCCAGTCAGACCTCGGGCTTAAGAATAAACTATCTGGCATGAAACTCCAGTCACCTGAAAGTCGTCATTGGACAAGTAAGACTCCAGTCTAGACTCGTCTACCCCGTCGGGCAATGGCCTCTGACTCAGCTCGTGGAGACTATAGCAGTCACGTGACAGACGAGACAGCCAATCAGCGCCGTCCTCCACTCCAACGTGACCAGCCTGCAAAACAACAATTATATGGACGGGCTGAGCATATATTCTAGCTATACCCGGGTTATACTAATTCTTGTGCCCGGTCCACAGTGATTCCATAGAAACTACCTGGACCCAAGGGCGTACCCAGGGGGGGGGGAATGGGGGGAATTCCTCCCCGAAATTTTTCCCCAGTGATTTTTTACACAAGGGTCCCCCCTTTGGTTTTTATGGTCCGGCCAGAAAAATTTTCTGATACGTCTCCAATGGACTAAATTTGGCCTAAAAATAAAAAATTTTCCCAATTTTTTTTTCTGGGGGCTGCTGCCTCCAGACCCCTGCGACTATGTGGCTTACTATTCCTCGTTATTGTCTTTCATCAAAGCCTATGCAATGCATGTATATATACACAACTACATTATACTGCATGTGCATGGAATACACCGTCTGATATGACACTCCCATCTTTTGTTTTAAATTTTGTCGGAAAAATTTCTGATACGTCTGCAGTTGACCAAATTCGGTCTAAAAATTGGTAAAATCACCAATTTTTTTCTGGAGGCTGCCGCCTCCAGAGTCCCAGACCCCTGCAACCTTGTGTCCTTTGGTTTTTATGGTGTGGCCGGAAAAACTTTCTGATACGCCTCCAATTGACAGAATTTGGCCAAGAAATCGAAAAATGTTCCCTTTTTTGGGGGCTGCCGCCCCCAGACCCCTGCAGCCTTGTGGTTTAGTAATCGTGCGTTTGTAAGGCGTTTTACGAGTATTAAAATTGCTAAAAAGTGCATTTTAACCCTTTACAAAAAATCGAAAAGTCATTCCCCCCCCGAAATTTTTTTCTGGGTACGCCTGGACCAATGGACATTTTTTGCATGAACAATACTGTCGGACACTTGTCCAGTACCTGTGGCCTTAAGGCCAAGTATGAACCGAGTCTAATCTGTATTGCTTTTTAGGGGCCATTTCACAAATTACATTAACAGGAGTTAACTCTATCTTGAGTTAATATGAAGTTAATCTAGTCAATCTAATTCAGTTAGGCACTAGGTAAAGCTCCCTGAACGGCCGCAAAAGTTAGTTTTAGATTTTATTTAAACATAACCGTTAAATACCAAAATGTCACGCCACACACTTCTTTAAATTTACGTTTTTTGTATGTTGCGTAATTAACGAACGGTTTTAGCGGAAACTGACTCCTAAGGTAAACAAAGCACCACACGATATAACGTAGAGTCGGCTTGGCACTAGCAGTCAACTTCACAGCATACCTTGAGGTTGGCCTCCCTAGCTTCGGGCCACGAGGTCCACTGAGGGAAGTAGGCCACGAATTCCGGAGGCTCCAGGCCGGCCCAGGTCACAAGGCCACGACAGGACACGGCGGTCGCGGAGTCTGAAACAAGAAAGAGGCATGAAGGCCAGATAGCGGGGCTTATATAGGCGAGTGTGTCACGCAGAGTCTATGCAGAGAAAGCTGCCTTTTAAATTATTTCTGTGCTATCAAGGCAGCAATCATAGCTGCACAAAAGTCATACAGCCCTACACTAGACTTCATAATGATGCTGGTGGTTACAACAGCTATAGTTCCAATTGTTCACATCTGCGCTACGCCATTACAGTGCCTGTGTTCAAAAGCAAAAATTGAAGCAAATCGGTGAACCTAAAATTTTCACATAGGTATACATACAAGCAGCCGCCCTCCAATTGATGACACATCATTGAAGTCTCACGCTGAAATAGGACAGCTTGTCACCGACCTGGAGGGCTCAACGTAGTGTGATTAAACACAGTAAGTCTAATCCGCTTAATCCCCCCGTTGGCTGGGACAGGACTAAGTAATTCTAATCTGCTTAATCCCACGTTGGCTGGGAGAATTGAAGTAATCTCTAATCTGCTTAATCCCACTGTTGGCTGGGAGAGGACTAAAGTAACTCTAATCTGCTTAATCCCACGTTGGCTGGGAGAATTGAAGTAATCTCTAATCTGCTTAATCCCACTGTTGGCTGGGAGAGGACTAAAGTAACTCTAATCTGCTTAATCCCCCTTGGCTGGGAGAGGACAAAAGTCACTCTAATATGCTTAATCCCCTGTTGGCTGGGAGAGGACTGAAGTAATCTCTAATCCACTTAATCCAATGTTGGGACTCACTCCTTTTGGTGACGTAGTGGTTGAGCAAGTGGAGTGCGGTCTTGAAGTTGTGCTTGAAGTGGAACTGGGCCTGGTCTGGGTCCTCGCCCTCGCCGCCACACCAGCCGCACCACAGCCACACACGGTCATGGGCGCTCACAATGAACAGGGCTGAAATAATAAATAAATAAATAAATATTTATATATAAAATAACTTAGGGCCTTTTCACAAATTATATTAACTGGATTAGATTAACTAGATTAACTTCATAACTCAACATAGGATTAACGTAAATGTATAAAATTTTGCAAGCAGATGGCGATGACATAGCTTAGTTATTATGCAAAGTTTCATAAACTTTCATCTAACTAATCCCTAGTTACTGAAGTTAATCTAGTTAATCTAATCCTGTTAATATAATTTGTGAAAAGGCCCTAAGAAAGTTGTACAGCATACCCGTAAGACGTAAACAGATGTGCACAGGGATAATCGGCGGAGGGGGGGGTTGCCCGCCCGACCCTTGACGAAGAGGGGGATGGTCCTCTTTTTGTCTGATTTTCGGCGAAAACCGGAAAATAACGCAGTTTTTCGATTTCTAACTCACTTTGGTGCGTTTTTACTGTTTGGTGCACTTTTTCAGCAATCAGAGTGGAGTTGGATACCCCTTCTACCCCCTCCTATGTGCATCTATGCATGTAAAGTGCGAGTTGACTCTACTGGAGGCCATTTATATTATTTCAAAAACAAAGAACCAATGGTATAATCTCCTGAAAACTGATACACTATAAATTAATATAAAAACTCTGCTAGATAAATTTTCACTAAAAGAAAAAGCGAGGATTCGACCCACCGACCTACCGGGTTGGGACGCTTCATAAAGCACAGACTGGTTATAGGGAAAGCTGCACGGATGTCTCGTAGAGTAAAGTTGGCTGGGAGCGTCCCAGGCAGCAAGCTCCGCCCCTCCAGTCGCCGAACGGAGCTGGAACAGTCGAATGGGCCAATCAGCAGTGTCACGTGACTCAGGGGTCTCGAGAGGCAGCCGTTGATTGGCTGATGGCCACTGTAGCTCCGCCTTAAATGCCTCAGGCTCCGCCCCTTGATTGACAGCGCACCAATCCGATTGGCGCAAACCAAGAGTTTGGGCCAATGAGCGGGCGGCACTGGTCACGTGATCTGGACAGTGTCGCCCCGCCCATAGCCATGATTGGCTGTTGCCTAGCAACCAGAATGCGCCCTGACTCCGTAAGCACTCGGCGGTGATTGGCTGAGACAACTCGATGGCGTGCATTTCAGATTCAACATCGCCGCGAACCATGTACAGACGTGGGCTGCCTGAAACGAAAGTGGCTCAATATATATCGCCAAAAGTACGCCATATAGTGAGATATCATAATAGGAGTCCATAATATACAGTCCTATTAAGTACTTTTGATATCATATTACCTAAATTTAAAAACTGTCAAGTTTGTCGTTACAGAAGATTAATAAAATTAAAGTAACTTCAAGAAATATATATTGCAGTATTTTCAACGTGAAAAAATAGCGATAAAAATAGATAATAAAAAATAGGTTTGTTAATATTGCTAGTCATAAAGAAATTAATACCGAAAGAAACTATATATTACGTTTATTTTGACAATCGAACTTTCCCTGGTGTATGACCATTTTTCCCTGGAAGAGACTCAGAAAGGCTGCCGGCTCGTCTTTTGCGCGGACGCGAATCTAAAGCAGAAAAAATTACAGAATCAGATGAGTCTGAGATTGAGTTGAGTATGATCTACTAAATTTGTCGGCTGAACAGACATACGTCTGTAAGCATGAATCCACCTTAATGGCTCTATGAGATCATATTTGAACAAATTATCGCATGGATTTGCTCAAAAATGCCGGCTATATAAAGCCCGACTGTTAAACTCATCGACAATACTGGAAAAGCCTAGTTCATACTAGTCCGGAAGTGACCGTAGTTGTCCGTGTCCGAGTAGATGTCCGTGACGGAAAGGTTGTACGTAACATTTTGTCCGTGACCGTGTCAGTAAGCAGCATTAATTCATACTTCTATAGTTCTATGAACACTCTACGGACAAGTAAAATTGAATTTTCAAGAACTCCTAGCAAAAAATTAGCAATAGCTTCGATGTCTTTTTTTACATCTGCAACGCGCCTTTACGGGATCTACCTTGTACGCACCCATTTCATACAAATAACCAACTGACCATGGGACCCTTTTCGGTGTTAATCTGTACAGCGACAAGAGCACTGGCGCCTTGGTCGGTCAGCGAGCACTGATGGCCTTGCCAGAAGAAATAGCAGAAGCGATCCCGCCCGCACACCGACTGACGACTCGACTGCTCTCCCTTTAGAGTACGCACACCTAGAGTACAGGATAGACACAAATCATAGCTATTAGCAAGAGTACATAATAGTAAGAATCTGACACTCTTCTATGCTAGCTATTTTAGCTAATCGGCCGGAACGATGCTTCGGCCGAACCCGAAAGCCCGAAATAGCGTTTTAACGTCTTAATTTCAGAGAGAGGAGATGATACCCCCTTAAAATGAAGACATATTATCGTGATTCCACTGTGAGATTACGTGTGTGATTAATACAATAGAATAGAATAGGCTTAAATGTACACTCTGTTTATACATGTTCTTCTTGCATACGAACAATTAGCTATCTTGTATCCGCTTACGAACAAAATCACACGGACAAGGATAATGAACCGGGCTTTAGAACCGTCCCCCCCAAGCCCACTTTATACGAAGCACCTACCAGTCTGTGATATCACATATTGCCATCTGACCACATAAGCTTCTTCGGCATACAAATGACCATAATCCCCTTCGGGCACCTCTTCAAACGACTGCTCGCTTACGCGCCATACTTTCACGCTCGACGTTAGCACCTGAGTATAAGTATGGGACTTGAAACATTATGGAAACAAGTTTCGTACTTACTACTTTGAAGTAGTACACTTAGTTACACAGTTACACAGCTACTTACACCGTTGCAAATACTAGCATGATTTGGTACATAAGTAGTCAAGTACTATTAGCTATTCAGCTAGGCAGCGAAAAATGAACTCACCAATTAAGTAGTTAAAACGAACTAGTAAAATACTAAAAAACACTGAAACATGTCTAAAAGCCTTTATCAAAAAATATTCCTCAGTATATAAAATTTATAATATAAAGATTGGGTATTTTTTAAATATCCCATCCTCCAAAACCATATACTCCATCCACCCACTAACTGCTACCTCAAAAGTGGATCGTTTTGGGTCCTCTGGATTGTAGACGAATCGACCCCGACCCACCGACGTGTCTTCCACGATTAGCTCTGCTTCTGGTCTAGGTCGAGACAGCATTTCCGAGGCGTCGCAGATTCCCGGACCCTTGGCTAACAGGGCGCGATTTTTCTACAAATTAAAGACTATAATTATATCAAAGTCTGATCAGAAATTGCTCAACCCTGAGTCAAAACTGGTGGCGTGATTTTTATGATTACTCGTACTCTTGATGATTGCTTTGTAATGAAATCGCGTGTTTCTTTTTGTCTCAGGATTCAGCATTTTTTGGTCGCGCTTTAGTATGCAAAAAGGTTTTAATATATGCAAATAAAACAACAACATGACAATGACTAAAAATAGTAAAAAATCTCAAAAAAAAACTGAAAATATTCAGCAAATCTCAATACTGAGCAATATATCCCACACAGTAACTTTTACCGTTTATCTCTGCCACCGTCCCCCTTTTTTGACAAAACTCCTGTCAACCCAATATTCAACCGTAAAACCACCCCGCTACCTGAGCCGGCGACAAAATATTCGGTTGATCGGTGGGGGCTTGAATCCGGATAATTTCGCGAGCAGCATCCGTCGAATCTGGCCAATCCGCGAATTTTCCACGAAAAAGCATCGTTTCCATACGTTCATTCAGCCTCCCAAAAATGGCCCACTCCGGTCTACTGTGGTGATGCCCGTTTGTCTGGGGGCTGGTGGGGCAGGGGATTAGAGATGGATTAAGGGGATTAATGGGACACTTGCTGTAATCCGGTTGGCTTTTCCACACTTGCTGAGCCAACAGTTTTCCACGCTTACGATCCACACCCGTGGCTTCACGGCCACACCAGACGTACAGTTCCGCACCGAAATCCAGCACGTAAACCTGAAGTTAAGCATTGATATTTAAGTATGAAATTAATCCGGTTCTAGTATTGCAAATTGCTGAGGTTATGAGACTTAGTGCTTACTACTTACAGTTAGTACGATATCGCACAACCTCTTAACAAAGCACTGTGTATTACGTAAATAACTCTGACTGTGGTGTACTGTAACATTATTATCCATGACTATCAGTTTTCTATGATATGCCTGTTGTGAATGAGTACGAGAAAGGAGCTACGAAACTTGGGGTCTGTGTCCACCTGTTTTTTCTTAACGGTTCATCCCTGTTCTTGACCTCATTGTTTTGTCCCTAAGCGATTTCAGAAAAACTGCACAGCCAAATATGCCAATTTTTTGGCATGACGATAGTGGTCACTTCTAGACCGTATACAAATAATTAGCTCAAACGCGTATGTCAATTTTTCACACCAGTTGACTGAAATTGTCCCTGTCCCTGTGTCCTTAAGGACAAGTATGAACCGGGCTTCAGGGTTCAACAATTTTTTTACACAAAGTAGCTTAAACTTAAGGGGGGGGGGCTACCTGAATAAGTGAAAATTTTAGGTTCTCCGATTCGCTTCAAATTTGCACACAATGTAACCCCAGGGAAGGCGCATCGCAGATGTAACAAACTGGGACCAATGCATTTGCCAATTTTTTACCAGGGGCTCCCAAAAATTCAATTTTACGTGTAAATCATAGGCGCAAAAAAAAGTTTTTTGTGCTCACAAAGCGTTCCTTTACTCGAAATTTTTGTTAATACTGACGAAGCTGATTTTTACATGATTCGATAGCCTAATGTCATATCTCAACCTCTATGATCCATTTTTTAAATTTTTGCCCATGGCCTGAGCAGTGACGCCAAATGTAAAATCACTCAAATTTGGCGTGCCCAAAAAAACAGCCATTTTTTCACATTTCACCCTCGATTTTAGAATTGAAAATACATATCAAAAATCTGGATCATACGATTTTGCGCATGCATGTGGGCTGCTACTATGCCACGTTACAGCCTGATTGGCTTGATGTGGTTTGTGTCAGAACTGTCCAACTAAGGGCTACTTTTAGGCTTTTTTGCGTTCTTTTGCCTATGTAAATACACTGACGAACGCACTGAACCAAAAGTGCACCTTCAAGCTTAATTGTTCTCATCTGACGTTGGGGTGCCTTGGGGGAGTAACATAATATGTGAAAATAAGCAAAATTGGAGAACTTTGATTTTTGACCTGGGCAGCCCCCCCCTTAAGTATGGATTTACAGTGTTCCCCAATATTTAGGAGGGGAGGGCGTACTTTATTAGAGTCGAGCACTTTATGGCGTAGAGCGTGCCCCCAGGCCTCGGCACAGGGGACCAGCGAATTCCCGCACACCTCGTAGACCACATTGGTCCCGTTCATGGCCGTCTCCCATCTCTCGTCTTCCTCTGGGTCACAGAGGGCTGAAAAAGAAACGGAAAGGGATGAAAAAGAAAGGAAAAGGGATGAAAAAAAAGGCTCAAGAAACAGCATGAAGAAACAGTATGAATAACTTCGTACGTTATTCATTATTTATTATCTAATAATATATTAATCTAATCCGCTCAATGAACGAATTTTGAGTACAACAAGAGTCCATGACAGTATGACACAACTAATCTAATCTACTAATTAATCTAAATATCTAATCTTATATAATAAACAAACTCATCAAATCCTTGACCCCATATTATCTAAATACTTCACCTAATCCGCTTTACCCAGCATCGCTCTACCCCTGACGTCCTGCGGAGTGCTGAACTGTGGCCCCAAAACTTCATCTATTGTAATCTATAGCCTGAACTAATCCACTAAATCCAATACCTCATCTAACCCGCTTAAGCCATCTAACCCGCTTAATCCTACCCCTGACGTCCTGCTGCGCAGTGGCACCCAGAGTGGTGAAGAACTCGTGTTGCGTGGCCGTGAGGGTGTCTGGGGAGTCTTTTTCAGCATCGATACAGCCCACCTCCTCTGCCTGACAGCCCATCAGCTCGCCTTGCAATAGCACCAGTTTGCTGAACTGTTTGGCCTGCAACGCGCAACCTTGGCTAAGGGCTTATTCCTTTACCGGATTAATTTTAATCGGACTAAGCGGCTTAAAAATTATGCTAAAAAATGCCATTCCAAACAAAAGCTCCGGATTAAACGGACTTGGATTTAGTCAGAGTGTCAGACTAAACGAGTTAGCTACGCAAGCTAATGTTAAGCCTGCATGTTGACTCCGTTTAGTCCAGTAATAGTTTAGGAACGGGTTCTGACTAAAATTAGGCCACTGTTTTATTCTAACTCGTTTAGACCGTTTAGTCTGATATTTTATTTCTCAACCTCTGACTAAAATAAGTCCAGTCCGTTTAATCCAGTAAAGGAATGGGCTTTAGAGATGTCGTATTAAGCATAATTTAATGAAATTTAGCAAAGCAAAAACTTTAGTCTGACTGGTCTGACCAAAAATTATTGCTGGAACACGAGACAAACAGAAAGACACGATTAGAATACCAAAAAAACAAATTGCCGGCATCAAGAGTTATAGCGAATAGTCACAAAAATCACGCCACCTGTTTTGTCTCAAAGTTGTAGCAATTTTTGGTCTGACTTTAATATTTATGCATTTCCCAAGTCTCAAGAAAAATTCATCCCAAGTCCTATATCCGGCACTTTTCTAAGAATGCAGCGCCATTCTTCCGAACAGCGCTGTACATATATGGCATACTGGTCATGTGGGAATGAAGCAGCTCTTGGAGCTTGTTCATTTCCGCAAAGCCATTATACCATATCCGGTACTGTTAAGGAAAAAGGGTGCCGGATTTTTAGTAAAGTGCCAGATACAGGACTTGGGCCCAAAATTAAATATGGTCCTACGAAACCTACTGAAAACGAGATTTTAAACCGACTGTGGTGCAGTGGTATTATAATTAGCTATAAATCTATATAAATATAGCAATACACACTAAGTATAATATACTTAGTATATATTATATACCAGGTGCGCTACAGTATGAAAAAAAGGACAGAGAGGGGTCAGAATATGATACCAGCCTTCTATACCTTAGCCTTTTTGACCACACTAGCGAAACAGCCGAGGTAGAGCCAAATTCGCTGGGGGGTGACCAGAATGTAGCAGTCTCCATTGGACAGAGAAGAAAAGCATGGGGACACCAGGCGACATTGCACAAAGCGACGACCTGAAAACAACACTACTGCGTCGGACTTGTCCGTAAGGGTGTCTTTTTATCCGTAAAGTCCGGTTCGTACTCGTCATTATTCCTGTCCCTATCAATTTGTTCTTCACCAGCTTGAAGAAAACTACAAGGCCAAACCAGCCACGCTTTTGCACGAAAAAAGCTGGGGTCAAGTCAAGTTAGTATGCAAAAAGTTAAACGAACCGATTGGGTCAAATTTGTAGAATAGCTGGCAGAACATTGTCCTTGTCTTGGTCCCTGTGTTCTTAAGGACAAGTACGAACCGGGCTTAAGTGTATCCGTTTGTCCGTAAGGGTGTCCCGCTGTCTGTAGAGTGTCCGGTTGTCCAAACGCATGTGCGTTTATCCGTAACATTGTGCAATTGTCCGTAAGGGTATCTGTTTGTCTGCTAGCACAATTGAAGGCTAGCTAGTAGCTACACACTATGCTAGCTTACAAAATAGTAAGCCCACCTAGGTAACTAGTGATGACCTCACATTTTGCACTGAATAAAAAATAAACGTGCATGTTTTGATCAATTTTAGAAAAATATAGTTATTTTGTTACTACTCTACGAAAAGACGTCACAGAAACAGAATGCAACAAACCGTCGAAACCGTTACTACCACCTTAGTACAAAAAAATGCCAATACAGTCAAACCAAAAAAGTGGAACACTAAAACCAAGAGTACACAAGTGTCTTACTCTTATAGAAGATATCTCTTATAACTTCTACAGAGTGAGACAATATTATGCTTTATGTACTCTTGCTAAAACCAAGAGTACATAATAGCGTCTCACTCTATATAGAAGAAGAGTGAGACACTCTCCAGCCTGCCTGTGTTCTAGCACAGGCAGATGCGCTGGTCGTTTTCAGGCTACATGTTGACATTCTGTGCAACATGTGACTGGCCAATCAGCGTGTAGATTCTCTGCGTAACACACTTTAGTATATAATCGCTGATGTGTTGATAAGCATTAAGATAGGGTTGAAAGCTTAATAACTCATTATTTATTCATAGTCTGCTTGCAAAAACATTAAAAAAGGTTTGCAAATACCTTTATGGATATTTTGGTAAACTTTCGGCGAAATTGATTGAGAAACTTATGAGATATAAACTTTTCTCAATTTCTTAAAAGTTTGGCATTTAATTTCGCTGAAAGTTTGCCAAAATATCCCCAAAGGTATTTCCAAACTTTTTAAAATGTTTTTGCAAGCAGACTATAAATGAATTATGAGTTTTAACCTTTTATCCCTATCCCGTTTTATGATTGGAGCACGTGCACAGGCGTTGGCCAATCAGAGAATAGGAGCTCGCTTCTGATTGGCCAGTCACATGTTGCACAAAATGTCAACATGTAGCCTGAAAACGACCAGCGCATCTGCCTGTGCTAGAACACAGGCAGGCTGGAGAGTGTCTCACTCTTCTTCTATATAGAGTGAGACGCTATTATGTACTCTTGCTAAAACGAATCATTTAATTTCATTCCACAAAGAACATTCCAGCCATCAAGAGTACAGCAAGTAAATAGCTGCTAAAATCACGCCACCAGTTTTCTCTTAGTGTTCAACAGTAATTGGTCAGACTTTAGTCAGCCCCTTATACCTTTGATTTGCATAAGCATAATGGATCTGAAGGGGAGCTCGCTACTGCATTTTCCGGGAGTCGAACAGGGATCCATTTTTGTCAGCTGAATCTGACTGAAATCTTCCACGTGACGTAAACCCTCCAAGGCTTCTGAGGCTAGATGACTATGAACTAAAAAAATACAATCTGTTAAAAAAGATAGTACTATATGAAAATTACAAAAATAAATGACTATAAATAGGTAAAATATATATAATTCTATTAAACTGATAAGAGGGAGACCCTAAATCTTAAGTCCAGGAAAGGGAAGGGGGGTCCCGAGAAAACTGAGCTTAAGTGTGTAAAGAATAAAGAAGGCATATTTTTTAAAAATTTTGGTGTAGTTGTATAAAATTTCGTGAAATTTAGGGTATCTTCAATCGATAAGGGGGGAGAATCCCCTAACTTTGGGCGAGGATCCCCTAAATTTGGCCAGACCCCCAAATTTTCACCCCATCACATCCACATGTATGGTGATCTTACATAGAATACGCATGACTGACAATATTCCAACCATTTTGCATTGCTGTTCAGTGGTGCACGTGGACCATAGTGTATATAAGTTTGACCTTATGACCTATGCATAAAATGTGCAATCTAAGCTTCCTACTGTGGTGTATTGCAGCCATAACCGTGGACCCTTGCACCAGAACCGGTCCAGCAGATAAATATGAAATAAGGATTCAGCCAATCTGATTGGTCAGTTTTAAGCAATACTGCCTTTTATTGGTCGAATCCTAGCCGTATGTTTCATATTTCTCTGATGGGAAGTGAGCCTAACTGTCACCTGTGCAGTAGATATGGTCTAGTTTCTAATATATGTAATCGTAAATGTAAGCGAGTAAATGGACGAGCCTTAGATTTATATTGCACTTACATAGGCACATAAGGATAAATAGAAATATCTAATTTCAGCTACTTGCACAATTTTTCAAAAAGTTTTACAACAAAATTGTTAGAGTATTCTACTGAACGCAGACTCATACTTATTTTAGTGAATACGTTGTTATACCAGACTCCAGTTGAATTTAGAGTATAATAGACTTTAGTTTATTGGAATATTAAATCAATTGAAGAAAATTTAAAACTATAATAATTGGTGATAATTATACAGACATGACCATAAAAAGGAGGGTCCGAAAAACCAAAAGTGGGTGGTAAAAACTAAAAATGTAACTTTTCAAAAATTTTGCAAAATGCAGGGTATGTTGGTCAATCAGGGATGCATCAGGGGTAAATTTGACCCCTTACATGTACCGAAGCATGTTTGGACTTTTTAGCCGTACTATCAAATCAGCCCACTTCAATTTGCAGTATATTCTATATTAAAGTCAGTCTGGCACACATTAACTAAGAACACACTGTTAGATAGTTAGACTATACTAATGCGCACACTGAAAAAGTATTCTGTAAAAACTAAATTTTGGAAAAAATTGAATTAGAAGTTTCCATGAAATATTCTAAGGAAAATTTCAGCCGGATCAAACATAGGAATCGTGATTTGTGAAACTTTCTTATTGAAATCTTGACAAGTATGACACTCTTCCCATTCGTAGCTAAACAGTGCGGTAGATGCGCTGTACATTTATAGGCTAAAATCCAAGCAAACGTGAGTTACGTGAATGCGTCTAACTATTAACGTTGCATTTGCGTTAGTTACTTTTGCGTCAGGGACGATCATTCATGTAACGGACACGTTTGACACCAACATTTCCCTGAATCCTAGTCTACTAATGTGCAACGCATCTACCGTACTGTTTAGCTGGCCAGTGGAAAGAGTGTCATACTCCTATATTGTACTCTTAGTTTTGAAGACAATTTTTCTAAACTCTAAGCCCAAATTGCATGCTCTAGCGTTTTGTATTGCAACGCATGCGATATTACCTTAGCAAGTATAATTTCAAGAAGGGGGCGCATATAGCTGCTGACAAGAAACGGGGGGGGGCAGAAATAGACAATGACAACGGCTATACAATAATAATACAAGACAGGAAAGGAGGGTGAGAGGGGTCAATCTAGAAAATAAAAAATAGGGGGTTGAAATAAAAAAAACAATGTGATGGCGAAAAAATAGTCAGAATTTTGGGTTTTTGAAACTTTAAAAAAACGTATCTGAATTTTCAACACAAGCTAAAGAAAAAAAAAAATCCGGAAGACGGAAAACAACACCAAAACCAACCCCTCACGGACAACAAAGCCCACCCAAAACCCAAACAAAAAAAAAACAACAACCAAAAAAAAAAAAAACAAAAAACACAAGAAAAAAAACCACAAAAAACCCAACAAAAAAAAAAAAACAAAAAAACCCCCCCAAACCCCCCCCAAAAAAAAAAAAAAAAAAAAAAAACAAAAAAAAAACAAACCAAAACCACCCCCCCCACCAACCCCACCCCACACCCAAAAAACAAACAACAAACACCCCACAAAAAAAACCCTCGGGAAAATCCCGATATTGTGCGTGCTCATGTATTCTACCTAGTTTGTGTCTGTGTGCGTATACGTGTCTGGCAGCTGTACGTATATACGCATGCTGTATATGCATGCATATATACGGACAGCTCATTTGCATACTGCTGTCAGTTTGTTTTGCTCGTTGTAATAGTGGTGGTGTTAGCCTGGGTTTGGCTTGTATTGTGTTGGAGATTGGAGTGGCGTGAATAGTCTGGATTTTGCTCGTACAGTTTGGAATCTGTATAGGTAGCACTTTGTTGGTTTTGTTATTGCCTGTTGGCAGATTTGATAGTGTAGTATTTTTTCCCTTTTTGGCGTCGGACTTTTTGGGTCCTTTTTGTTTATTGTGAATATTGTTTATTTTGGGATTGTTTTTCTTGGTCATTGTATTTGGGTGGGCTGCAGTTTACAATAAACTGTTTAGTCCCCGTCACTTCGCGTTGACTCATTTTCACTATCGTGTGTGCGTGTGAGTTTAACGATTTGACTATGCATTATTGTGGTGATACTGTCGTGCATTGGGACCGCACTCTTCCCACAGGGAAGGGAAAGTCCCAGTCACCTTGATAACGGGAAATACTGTGTGGGCACAACCCCCTTTTATACAGTCCACTTGGTTTGTCGAGGGGCCCAAATTTCCCCACATGGTCCTCGGAGCAAAACAACTATTATTGCTCATATTTCTCGCCAGTTCTTTCACTAAGTGAAAGTTCTGCTTATTGATTCTATCGCCCCCATTGTTTACGCATTTGTTCGCGAAGCTAATTTCGTTGCGGGTGGGTGTCACTCATTTTTGCTCCATTATTTACGCGGTTTGAATCGCTGAAATTTCGAAACAATGTCGGCTAAGCAACGACGTAAAGGACTACGGATGAGCGCCTCTCGCGAAATTAAAGAGGTGCAGTCGCTCTCGAAAAGCTCAGTGCCTGGTTCAATCGAACGCTTACAGCGTAAAACTATTATTTTGCAAACTTACCTTCAAAAATTGGAGGCTATTGACCTCGAAGTTTTGGAATCAATCCAAACCGAGCACGAGATTGAACAGGAACTTGAGCAAACTCGAAACTTCAATGACACTGTAATCGCTGCTATTGCCGAAGCGCAAGTAGCGCAAGGGCCGCACAGTCCAGTGACGGCTCATGACGTTTCGAGCAATGGATTACAATCTGCCACGAAAGTGAAATTGCCGAAGTTGGCGATCTCTCCCTTTGGGGGGGACCCAATCAAGTGGCAAGAATTTTGGGACGCTTTCAAAGCGGCCATCGACGATCGGTCCGATTTAGCGGACATCGACAAATTGAATTATTTGCGCGGTCTGTTGAAGGGGGACGCCCTTCGCTTGGTAGAGGGCTATCGAATAACGGCCGCCAATTACCGCGAAGTAGTGAAAACGCTTGACGAACGCTATGGCGACAAGCAAGCGGTGATTTTCGCTCATATTGACGCTTTATTGTCGCTGCCAACCGCTACCGGTGATATTGTTTCGCTCCAGTCGGTACATGACGATATGGAACGACACCTTCGCAGTATCGAATCGCTTCAACCGGGTCAGGACATGATCCTTTATTCGATCATTTTGTCGAAACTGCCGCGGTTTTTGAAAATCGAAGCCCATCGCAAGCGCGGGCTAAACCCGAACTGGACCTTAGCGGACCTGCGTGAATGGCTCAACCAAGAGCTGCGGGCTCGTGACATGGGTGAACGCATGCACCACATATCACCCAGTGATCGAAAGGGTTTAGCCAATAACGCCTCGAAGGGCTCTCGATCCTCTCCTAGAGAGGACCGTGGCTTAGGCAGTGATAATAATGCTAGATCCTCTCATGGAGTGGGTCGCAGCAAGCCGGCTTCAGCCTCTGCACTCGTCTCGCAAGCTAATCGTGACCCGAACTGTGCGTTTTGCGAAGGGGCGCACGCGGCCGAAAACTGCCTGCGCTATACAAATTCGGACTCTCGTCGAGCACAGCTTCGCGATCGATGCTATCGATGCCTCGGTGCGGGACACCTCGCGCGCAACTGTCGTAAAGCAAAACGTTGCCAATTCTGCCAGCGCCAAAACCATCATCCGAGCTTGTGCTACGCTAAATTCGGTTCGCCCGCGTCTGCGCAAACGGCGCAACCCCTAGCTATTTCCTCGCCGCAACAGCCAATTGTCCCCACAGCGTCCGCTAATGGCGCTGCAGTATCCTCGATTGCTGTTGCCCCTAGCCAGCCTGCCGATCGAACTGTTATGCAAACGGCCCTGGCTTACATATCGAACTCGGGCACTAGTGTTAGTGCCACAGCCCGTTTCTTCTTCGACACGGGCGCCTCTCGTTCATTCGTTACCGAACAGAAGTGTCGGGAACTCAGTCTAACTGTTACGCGAACTGAGTGGCTTTCTGTGTCAACGTTCCAGAACGCCAGCCCCCAGACCATGGAGCACAAAATCGTCGAATTTGTCGTTCAGTGCCGGGACGGAACGACGCTTACGGTCGTCGCTAGCGTCGTCCCCACTATTACCTGTCCCATACTGAAGGTCCCTTTGGGACCTCCAGGCGCTGTCATTCCTGCGTGGGCCTTGGCCGAGCCACCTGTCGACCGCCCAGAGCTCATGAACATTGACATTCTCATTGGCATGGACTATTATTATAGTTTCATTGCCAGTGAGCGCATTCAGGCTGGCCCCAATTTGTGGTTCCTGAATTCGAAACTGGGATTCATTGCTACGGGCCGAATCCCCACCGACGAGACGGGGCCTGAAACGGTGGCGGTCATGTTCCTGAAAACCTTGTCCGCCATCGACCCCGTTGCCAGCCCCACCCTAGACTTGACTAGGTATTGGGAGTTGGAAGAACTTGGCATGCGCGAGAGCCAAGACAAAGGGACATTTGACGAAGAAGCCCTGGAATCTTTCTCGTCCACGGTGCAGTTCGTCGACGGTCGCTACCATGTTCAGTGGCCGTGGAAGAAGCCCCTCATGGAGCTTCCAGACAATTATGCTCTGGCTTATGGCCGCCTGAAATCTTTGTGTCGCCGTCTTGGTGACTCGTCTACGACCCGTGAGGCTTATGATGCCGTGTTCCAGGGTCAGCTAGAACAGGGCATAATCGAAGAAGCACCCGTCGTTCCCTCAGGGAACGTCGTGTACTATATGCCGCACCATGCGGTATTTAGCCCTGACAAACCAACCACCAAGTTGCGGATTGTCTTTGACGCTTCATCGAAAGTGCGCAAAGACCTGAACAGCCTGAATGACTGTTTGCACAGGGGTCCCGTGTTCTTGGAAGACTTGTGTGGTCTTTTGTTGCGCTTTCGAACACACCCTGTTGCACTGGTTAGTGACATCGAAAAGGCATTTCTGCAGGTCGGTCTGCAACTGACCGAGCGCGACGCTACTCGATTTCTTTGGCTTCGGGACTCATCTCGACCCCCTACTGGCACAAACCTCGTTACTTATCGCTTCGCTCGTGTGCCATTCGGGGTAATATCTAGCCCGTTTTTGCTAGCAGCCACCGTCGCGCATCACCTAAAGCAGCAAGACTCGGAAGTCGCTCGCCGCATCCTGAGTAACATTTATGTCGACAATGTTATTACGGGTGAAGCTTCTCCTGGAGAAGCCCACCATCACTACTCAGAGGCGAAACAGCTGTTCGCTGGTGCGTCAATGAACTTGCGGGAATGGTACTCCAATTCGACTGAGGTGATCAGTCATATCCCTCCTGTCGATCGGGGGAAAGAGACTGAACCCAAAGTACTGGGCCTTACGTGGAATCCGGAGAGAGATGTCCTCCGGTGCTGCTCTATTCGTCCCGTAGACGTCGATTTGCCGGTGACGAAGCGTCGCATTTTGAAAACCCTACCCCAGGTGTTTGACCCGTGCGGTTTCCTTGCTCCTGTTGTAGTCTTGGGTAAAATGCTTATCCAGGATTTGTGGAAACTTGGGCTGGGATGGGATGAATCTGCACCGCAAAATATTGCAGATACTTGGCGGCGTTTTCTTCCCGAGCTGTCGCGAGCAGCCACTGTCGAATGGCCTCGGTACGTCGGGACCGCGGAATACGCGAACTTTGAACTGCACGCATTTTGCGACGCATCCGTCCGCGCCTGCGCTGCTGTCGTATATCTGCGCCAATGCGAAAATTCGCAGCGATCGACGTCGCATATCGTGATCGCAAAAACGCGGCTTGCCCCTGTCAAACAAAAATTAACCATTCCACGCATGGAACTGGTCGCTGCTGTTATCGGTGCTCGCTTGCTTCAGTTCGTATCGAAGCACTTGAATCTTCAAATCGGCAGCACGTACCTGTGGACTGATTCTCAGTGTGTACTGTACTGGCTGCTGAGAGAACAGGTATCTACGCGATTTGTCGAAAATCGACTGCGTGAGCTACGCGACGTCAAGGGCTTACAATTTCGGTATGTCCCTACTTCTGAGAATCCCGCGGACTTGCCGACTCGCGGATGTGACATTGACACTCTCAGAAACTCTCGCTTGTGGTGGAATGGGCCTCTTTGGTTGACCAAGGGGGTGACACAGTGGCCACGCCAAATCCAAATGGATGTACCTCTCGCTTGGCAAGAGGGACAAAGTCCAAATTTGGAGCAAGCAATTGTCGCTGCTCAGCCAACCTCGCAATTGACAGACAGGCCGATTAATGAGCTGAAATATTCTTCGCTTAGTAAGCTCGTTCGAATTACGGCCTATGTAATTCGGTTTGCTTCGAACTGTCGATCGCCGGTTACCTCGCTTCCCAGAAGCGGGGGCCCATTGAGTCAGAAGGAACTGTCTCACGCTCTCCAATGGTGGGTTCGATCAGTCCAACAGGACAATTTTCCTGTTCTGGTTCATAACCCTGCAGCCCCTAAGGGCATTTGTCGAAGTTTGGGGATATTCAAGGACAATCAGGGCATACTACGTTGCTCTGGGAGATTGGAATCTACAACGCTGCCTTATGAAGCTAAGTATCCAGCGTTGATGCCCAAATCAGGTCACTTTGTCGATCTGATAGTCATGGACTCGCATCGAAAGGCCCTACACGCTGGGGTTGCTCAGACATTGGCCCTGGTACGACAAAAATTTTGGATCGTTCAGGGTAGAACGGCAGTGAAAAGAGTCCTAAAAAACTGCCGGATCTGTCGTCGGCTGGAAAGTGGGGAGTACAATCTTCCGCCAGTGCCGCCCCTTCCCGAACTTCGCGTGGGGGAGGGACCCCCGTTTTCGTATACGGGGTTAGACTACCTCGGTCCTCTATTTGTGCGAGAGGGGGACACTCAGAAGAAAGTCTGGATCTGCTTGTTTACCTGTGCCGTTGTCCGGGCGGTTCATCTCGAAGTTGTTGAAGATATGACCGTCGGACAGTTCTTGCTCGCCTTTCGTCGATTCGTTGCATTGTACGGCCCTCCACGGGTGATCGTATCAGACAATGCTAAACAGTTGCACGCAGCATCCAGATTCTTTCGCAAATTGTGGTCCAACGTTCGAGACTCGGAAGCTACGCAAGACATTCTCGTTTCCCACGGTATGGATTGGCGCTTTCTGCCTGAAATGGCACCGTGGATGGGGGGCTTCTACGAGCGGCTTGTTGGTGTGGTAAAAAGGGCCCTCAAAAAGAGCCTCTCGACCTCTTTGGTTACTCTTGCGGAACTTCAAACGGTTGTCTCCGAAATCGTTTCGGTCGTGAACTCTCGGCCTCTAGTGTACGTCGAGAGCGATTTGAGCCGTACGTACACCTTTGTCGCCTACGCACCTGCTCTCTCCTATGAAGAGAGTCGGGGGTATTGAATTGGCTAGTCGCGACGACGATCCTGAGTATTTGGCCAATCCTTCACCTCGTAGTTTGCGAGTTAAGTGGAAACGATTGCAAGAAATCGTCGCGCGTTTTTGGCGAACATGGAGGGCGGAATATTTACTCAGCCTGAGAGAGCGGGCACCTGTGCACCGGCAGCGTGGTACGACTCCTTGGCACCCTTCGGTCGGCACAGTTGTGCACATCAAGGAGAACCTACCTCGAGCATCGTGGCGCCTCGGAGTCATTCAAGAATTGCATTCGAGCTCCGACGGTCGCATCCGTTCCTTGACGGTTCGCACAACTGCAGGGTCTGTCCTGCGTCGGCCAATAAAGCTGCTCTACCCTTTGGAGTTGGGAGACGACTCTGTTTCAACAACAGAAAGTGCAGCTTCCAATGGTTCTCCTCCCATAGGGAGGACACCGCGTAAAGCTGCCGTCGATGCTCGACGAAAATGGCAGTTGTATTCTCGTGACTCTGAAGATGAAGAAGTCTAAGCATCATTCCTTTGAGGGATGTTGCAAGCTGCCTGCCCCCATGGCTTACTTATTGCTCCATTTGACGGGAACATTTCTCGATTGCTCGCTATTGTATTTTAGAGTTCCTTCTCTCAGAGAAGGTCTCCTCTGCCTTGGTCGCATATTTGAAATGACAAAACCTTTTGAACTTGGATAACTTGACTTCGAAACTGCCATGACTATTTGGACCCTCTGCGCCCAACCTCCCCTGGGGAGTGTCGGGAAAATCCCGATATTGTGCGTGCTCATGTATTCTACCTAGTTTGTGTCTGTGTGCGTATACGTGTCTGGCAGCTGTACGTATATATGCATGCTGTATATGCATGCATATATACGGACAGCTCATTTGCATATTGCTGTCAGTTTGTTTTGCTCGTTGTAATAGTGGTGGTGGTAGCCTGGGTTTGGCTTGTATTGTGTTGGAGATTGGAGTGGCGTGAATAGTCTGGATTTTGCTCGTACAGTTTGGAATCTGTATAGGTAGCACTTTGTTGGTTTTGTTATTGCCTGTTGGCAGATTTGATAGTGTAGTATTTTTTCCCTTTTTGGCGTCGGACTTTTTGGGTCCTTTTTGTTTATTGTGAATATTGTTTATTTTGGGATTGTTTTTCTTGGTCATTGTATTTGGGTGGGCTGCAGTTTACAATAAACTGTTTAGTCCCCGTCGCTTCGCGTTGACTCATTTTCACTATCGTGTGTGCGTGTGAGTTTAACGATTTGACTATGCATTATTGTGGTGATACTTTCGTGCATTGGGACCGCACTCTTCCCACAGGGAAGGGAAAGTCCCCTTAACTGTATCAACGGGAAATACTGTGTGGGCCCAACCCCTTTTATACAGTCCACTTGGTTTGTCGATGGGCCCAAATTTCCCCACA
>JASANF010015114.1:0-12274 GCA_030248245.1 Trissonchulus sp. WLG1_4
AGACCTAAGATACCAGAGACTTATCTTTCCATTATAGTTTTGCTGGCTTGTTCGTAGTATTGTCTCCTTGACCCTTGTTCGTAAGGTCGTAAGGTCATCCGTCTTTAATAAAAAATGTTGATAACAGCTGCAGAAATAATATGGCTGATTCTAAGAACCGATTTTTGTCATCGAAGACGAAGACAGATACAGTTGTAGATAGACATCTATAAATGTGCGGAAAGTCACGTAAATGCAAATGTTGTTTTGAACTTCCGCATTCGGAGCATTAAAAACTAAACTCTGACAAAAAAGGTTAAGTTACTTCCTCATTTTTGTGGCATGACTTCTGCGACTACTTGCTGTAAGTCAAAAACTATTTTTTTTGTAATGACATTACATGTTTCGTTTTCTCAAATGGTGCAACTATTTTCGGTCAGACGGGGCAATAAGAACTAGGCCGGCTCAGTACGCAGCCCATTTTTGTGTTCTGAAACTCAGTGTAATGTCCTGTCAACTGTATTTAGGCTGGCCTGGCAAGCAGTTCCGTCACCAGTGACATTCTGTCCCTGCCGTCGCCACAAGCATTGGTCGTGGATCGAATGAACTCGGGTATATTATAATTGGATTTTGTGAAATTGTAAAAAATGAGATAGATATTTTGTATATTGGACGGTCTAGTATCCATGATATTGCTATTTTTGTAGGTGTCGTCAAGTCAAAAATGTGTTGTGTGAAATTTTGAAAAATAACACTTTTTGGCGAAATTTTTAGAGAATTTTGCAAAATTTAGTGCATTTTTGGTCGATCTTGGGGGGAGGGTGCCCAAAATTTGACCGGAGAGCCTCCCCTAAAAAAATTTTGACCCCGTTACATGTATGGCTGGTATGAACCATTCATTGCATTGTGAATCATTCAAATATGGCAGTAAAAGGCAGTCTGCAGTGCTTATTGCATCTGAAGATATAATCGAGGACAAGAAGACTGACTGACAGCTGAACGGATTTTGATCAAATTGTTGGTGGATTGGTACCAATCCGTAGATGGCGTGGATTAATTTTTTGGAGGATCTGCATCTGATAAAACCATGCCTTTAGTCATACTAATGGTAACTGAAAAGGGGTAAAATCGTACAAAGCAAGGATGCTGTGGATCTGATGCAAGTTCATGCAACCATGCCATTAATCATTAATCTTAAAACTAAGTGTTGACTGGAAAATATGCAAAATCATCGAGCAAAATAATTGACTTCGATTTCGATTACATGTCACTAGTGATCTATGGAACTTATTTGAATTCTCATGTAACATCTGCAGGCACGATTGATTAAATTTTGCATTTTGAATATTACAGGCGCCCGTCGTTTTGTTATTCTGGACTTCAAACGGCCAGTGCTGCTGACCGATATCCTGATCCCGCAGTGTGCCGAGCTGGGCTTCGTTTCCGTGGATGTCTGGCTTTTGGGCGAATCTGTGGACTGCCAACGAATTGTCTCCTCGGAAACCATCAGCACCAAATCGGTGGTCCTCAACGACATACAGCCGCCACCGCTGTGCCAGTTTGCTAAAGTAGGTGGCTGGGGAACATAGTGGTTGCTGTGTTTTGGCGTGATTTTTCGGTGGACTGCACCAAATGGGATTAACTACTGACGATAAGCTTAAACCGATTCAGCTCAGGCTTAAATTCCTTAAATTAAACTCCGCTGCACCAAGGACGATTAGCGCAGTTGGCGCTTAAGATTTAGTTGAAAACCTGAGGTTTAGCTGGGATTTAAATAAATCTATTTAACTGGAGTGTAGCTCCAGCTCAGACTTAAATGAATCCGATTTGGTGCAGTCCACCGTTTGATGTCTTATAGTGGCATTGAGATGAAGGGTCTCATGGCATGCGCGACACTAAAACGTTAAATTTAAACATTATTCGTCTTTTGGAAAATTCTAGTTTCTTTATGAAATTCCAAGAAAATTAAATAGAGTTAGACTATCAGTGGCTTGCACCAAAAGAGAATAGCTCGAGAATAGAATAACTCAAGAATAGCTGATGTCATTTAACCCTAAAGACTTATTCATTAGATTTGTTTTCACTGTTTCTTCGACAATGGGCGCCTATTAACTAATTACCATACATTGAATATAATTCTTAAATATTGAAAGATGGTGAACAACACTCGAGAATAGCTAGAGAACAGGAATAGCTCGAGAATAAGGTTGGTGCAAACGGCCGTATATGTTTTTATTGAAAAAAAGCAGGTTTCAAAGTTTTCATAGTTATTTTTGTATGAACTTGTGGTAGTGCTGGATGATTATGAACCGCTAACGGTGGACGATGTAGTTAAAAAAAGCTGACAAATAACATGCTGACATGCCCTTGGGGCTGGGTTTAATAATCAGACCACATACATGAATATGATCGTTTCTCATTGACACCTCGTCCGTTCAGGTTCACAAAGTTGCTCCGTATTATTGATTTATTCACACCATTACTCCTTATTATTTATTCACACCATGACCATTGCTCCGTACTATAACTAAATTTCAACCGTAGGTGAAGCTGTTTTTCCTGTTGCGGCACACCGCAACAGGTTCTTATGATGACCTAAGATCAAAACATAAGGCTGTGTGATAAAATTAACAATAGGTGTGTGTGCGTGTGTGTCTAATTCAATGATAGTGCCTATGGATGCCTTGTGCAGCAGTCTTCTCTCCAATGATGTATGAAATAAAAAGCTTCGCGACGGTTGTGTGTGCGTTTATGCCTGTTTTGGTCAGTGTGTTTGTGCGGATGTACGTGAACATGAGTGTGTGTTAGAAATGTGTCAGCTCCTTGATTGCCTGTCTAAGTTTCATTGTCGGTTTTATCCCATATGATTTAGGTATGTATGAGTCAAATCCAGCCGTTTATCTGACAAGTGTTAGTGAAAATTCTCAGGTCGCCAAGTGAAATTTCCAAACTGTTTGTGGGAGAAAACTTTGCGACAACTTTTTTGGTTATAACCCGAGTACTTTGGGTATGAATCAAATCCAGCTCTTTGCTTGAGTAAAGTGGCTTCATCTTTGTGGAACTTCTTCGGCCTCTTGCCGAAGTTTTATTTTTCACTGACAAAAATACATTCCACTACCTTCGCTTTAGTTCCCGAAATAATACAGATATATACTGAATGTTATTTCTAGAAATATTAATGCCTCATTATAAAATGACACTGAAATGTAGATATATAAATTGTCGTTGGCAAACTTCCGTTTTAGGCAATACAAAAATTTGAGTCTGGTTCACTGTGTATGGAATTACATCTGTAGCTTTAGGCTCAAAAATTGTCTTCTGGCATTTACTGAAAAACATAGCACAAGGAAAGGCCTGGGAGTCTAACTATAGACATGTTGTTACAAGTACATCGTTTGCCTTGGAATGAACAGACTTCAGTAAAACACATTTTGCAGAAAATCGTAATACATAGTGTTCAGCATAGTTGTCTCATAATAAATTTATTAAATAAACAAAGCAAGTGGGTGGGTGAAAGAAGGCGAACCATTGTTACATCGCAATGGCCAGCTATACCGCTTAAAGAATTGGGCTTGGCAAAACTGCTGGTCGGAAAATAAAACCAAACAGTTCTCCGTGTACTCTTTCATAAATATGTTTTAAAATGCAGTTTGACACGTATCGTGTTAGCATATGCGCGTTACTTTTTTTAACTCTATTTCCATGCTACTGCACAAGACACGAAGTGAAAATTACAAACTGTTTTTAGATGAAAATATGGTGATAACTTTTGTGGTTTTAACCCGTTTGATTTGGGTAAGAATCAAATCCAGCTCGTTGCTCTCGCAAAGTGCGTTGGATTTTTTCTGTTTTTTGTGCCTCAGGGTGTTTCGCAAAGAATTTTGCTGTTTGGTGAGAGTTTAGATCTAAGTTGGAATAGAAAATGAGCTCGCAACAGGTTTTTTGTCAAATATGACAAACTACTGTACAATTCATACTGGTTCACTTTTGCAGCAAACTGTTGCTTGTTATTTAAACGAAATGTAAACTAAACTTTTTGTTCCTTCTAGAGAAGGAACTATTGTTTTGAAATTAACTGCTCATAGCGTTTAACGCTACTGAGCAGGCTGCATAGCCAGTATGTTTTATGTGTATTTTCAGCTTGGGAGCTGCCTGCTGATTTTTGTCTGCGTATATGCAGAAAAATCAATAATCGATGCACACTGCTGTAACAATGTACTTAGTCAAAATCGGCACCGGGATGTTTCACCAGCAGTATATAAGAGCCATTAGAAAACACTGTTTATCGCTTCTGGTTCTTAGAGCTGATTTGCTCAGCTCAGATCAAAGTGTCATTTTTGAGCCAAATGGCTCGTGCAGCGGGATGCTTAACATCCTGCAGCACTTTTTTGTACGTACTACGTATTTAGATTAAGTAAGAATAAGCTAGTTATAAAGTAGAGTAACATACGAAGAAGGTATAACTTACGGTAAGTATGGAATAGAGAACCAATTTCATTTAAACCTGAAAAGTAAACACCAGGGAATGAACCTTGCCCCTTTTGAGGCCCTACTTGTTTCAAAATACTTTTCCACTTTTTAGGTTAACTTTTTGTTCATTTTCAAGTGAACATCGTACAAAACTTTTTTTAAAATATTTCACTTTTGGCAAACTTTTTCATTTTCAGGTGAACATCGTGGGCCGACACGGCATGACGTCATCTGCCTGCAAAGTGCCCCTGGGCTGTTTCTACGGCCATAGTTTCCTGAAACCCTGGCAACTGTATGCCTTGGAACTGCCCGAAAGCAAAGCCCAGGTCCTGAGCGTCCCGCCAGCCCTCTTCACCAGCCAACTGCTGACCTCTAGAACAGCCATGCTGCAGTTACAGAAGCTGCACGAGGATTTGCGATGTCGCTATTCGCTGGCCGCCGAACGACTGCAGAAATTGGTGCTGTCGTTGCCGCGATCGGTGAAAATACTGGACTGCACCGAAGCCACGACAGCTGTGCTGGAAACCTATGGCGAGTGCATGAAGCTGAAAATGCTGTGGAATGTGGTCAATCGCACGCTGCAGCGTGTGGAGCATGAACAGGTTGGAAATAACTATTTAGTGAATAATGGGTGGTCCGGGTGTGGATGAATGTTATGGGAGATTTTTAATTTTTATACAACAGGTTTTGACAGTCTTATGCTGAATCTTGAAGGTTAAAATATTGGTAATTATATTTCTACTATAATAATTGAGACTGAAATTGATAGTAAATACAGATGGTTTTAGGAATTATTCATTGATGCGTTGGTTTATTATTAGAAAAACTAAAGCAAAACTTTTCTTAACTGTTTCAATACGGCATAATATTGTTATTTCGAATACCTATATTGATTATTCAATACAAAATGGTTAAACGCAAGTAAATAAGTTCATCTTTCGATTTATAATTAATCCTAATCATCTATGCAAGCCACTGTTAATGCTCCTGATTTGTTTCGGTCGATATAAGTGACAGCAAAAATTAATGGGGTAAAAAAAACTATGCTCTGTTATTTAGCCTCTGACCTACGACATAGTGAAGCCAGAACGCTGTCTAACGGACAAACTCTGGTTCCTCTCTGAGCTGGCCGTTGAGCAATTGATCGAGATCACGGAATTCGAAGAAGCACTGGTGGCGTCACGCATGACCCTGGAACGCCCGGCGCACCTGCCAGCCTTCACCTCGCCACTCAATTGCACTACGGCTATTTCGCTGTTCAAGCGATTCTGCGTCTTTGGCAGCCCCAGGTTGGTGCAGTTGCCTGTGTCTGTGTTTTTATTAATTTGAATGCGCAAAGGTTGTGTGCCGAATAGTCTACACTTATAATACATATGTTTTATAGGTTTGATAAAAAACTTGAGTTTACGGTGGTCACTGAATTTGGCTGTTTTTGAAAAATGTAACGTATTTTTGGTCAGTGGCGGGGAAGGTTTCCAAAGCTTGGCCGGAATTGCTTTTCTAAAATTTTCTATCCGCCTTAACATGTATGTGCCTTTTTCTGTTTGCTTGTTTTTTGCATTTTCCTCATGTTTTATAGGATGCAAGCGTTATGCGGTATCTGGCTGCTGAAATTGAACTGTCGTGAAAAGTGGTGGGGATCATTTTTTGCGGAAATCATGAAGGAACTGTTCTCCGCCTCTGCGAAGGCTGACTTTGCCGAAGACAGGTGCGTTGGATATCTGCGGAAATAATATTTCGTACTGTTTCTGATTTCTGGTCTAAGGGCCCATTGCATTACCAGGGAAAACAAGTTATACTTTGATTAAACATTAAACTGTTATAAAGTATGCTTAACCAATCAACTTAAAACTTAAGATTTAAGCAATATGCCATTCCATTTGACGGTCGTAACTTTTAGCTCGCTGATTCTTACTCCGATTTTAGTTTTGGAATGAATTCGGATTTCGGACTAAAATTAAGAAGGTGAAATCGTTCACTCGATATCAATTTCTGAACTACTAATTAAATTACTTGTCCAGTCCGTTTAATCCGGTAAAGGAATGGATTATTGGCTAATTTAGGTACTTTCCCTTTGTCTAGACTCCATAAGTGTCTACCAAAATATTCCGTCAAAGATTTGCACTGGTGTTCAAATTGTAACTCCCAAACAAGTGAACAAAACTGTACCAACGGCTTAGACATTCCTTTTCATTTTTTCAATTTTCAATCCATTTTTTTGACTGAATAGGTATCACTAGGAGTAATGATGTGATTGAATTGTAGAGTTTTTCTGCTGCTGGCGTATTTGGGGCAGAAATCCATTCGCCATTATTACACTACCGTCATTGAAGACACTATGCGGATTCTTTGTGAATTGCTAAATGGTTAGTGTGAAACTACAAGAATAAATGCTGTGTAAAAATGTGCTGTTTTTTTAACATGGCTGAAATTAAGTAGTCGTGTGTTTGAATCATTAAAAGGTGTATCACTCTGACCAATCTTTTTTTTACGCTTTTTGGTTAGAATGTACTTTAATAGTCAGAATTTCTGCTTAACCACTTTACTCTATACGCAAGAATTATACTACTCGTTTGCACACGAACTCAGTTTGTGACATCAGTGACGGTGTTACAATATTAAGACGCGATTCATACTTACAGCCGCTACGAAATAATCACACCACAATAGTGTATAAGATCTGATTGTGGCTTGATTATTTCGTTTTGCCGACTAAACGGACATACGTAAGTATGAATATCGAGCCTTCGTGCAAGCATTTTCAGAATTTAATTTTTTGAAAAGAAAATTTTTGAAAAAAAGTTTGTTCTGAATTTTTGTTTCAGGCCACCCACGCGATCGCTCGCTGATTAATTGGCTGATTTTCTTTCTGGGCTGCTGTTTTGATATCACTGCTGGAGGTAGCTTTTTTAATAAGACTGTCTGTGACATGTACAAGCCCAACCTATTTTCAAAGTTTGCTAAGTTAGCTTTTGTTTTGATGGGGGTGCAAACTGTCTATGGCCTGGCCAGGCTGGCCTAAAATATTGTGTCCAGTTGCATTTTTTGCAATCAAAACTACTAATAGTTTGATCGGACGAACAAACGCAGCAGAGAACTAATTGTCAATATTTCACATCAAGCGTGATGCCGTTTCCAAGAGTGAAATAAGTATATTTTATAGAAAATTAGTCGATTTTAGAATAAATTCTGAATTTTACAGATTCCATTCCTCTGTACAATAGCTGTGTTCGTCTGTACCCTACACAGCTGCACGATACGTATTTAAAGATATGCAAATGAGATTAAGTACGTATAACAGTGTACGGGCTAGGCAGTCATTGGTTCAACGTAGAAGTTACTCCGGTGGTCAGATGCTTCCACAGTGCCCCATTGGGAGGGACGGGTGGGTCCCAGAGGAATGGAATCTGTAAAATTCAGAATTTATTCTAAAATTGACTAATTTTACTTGATTCCATTCCTCTGTACAATAGCTGAGTTTAATTAGAGGGCACAGGGCATCTGACATTAAACCACAAACCTCAACTTTACGCACTGAGCACAGTGTCGGCGAAGGAACGTTGTGCCGCCGCCGGGTTTGGTTTGTTATGGAGGTTATAATATGTATGGAACGTTTCGGCTGAGTTCCAATCTGCAGCACAGAGAATTTGGTCCATACTAAGGCCCTTCTTAAAGGCAAAGGAGGCCGCGACAGACCGTGTGGAATGAGCTTTCGCTGCAGCAACCTTAGAGGCAAGCTTTATGCATTGACACAGCCATCTGCCAATGGAAGAGACAGCACATGGTTTGTGGGGTCTCACGTATGACAAAAAAAATTGTCTTGTTTCGACAGAGCGCAGGGGAGCTGTCTTGCCCATGTAGTACACAGTGTAACCGTAGGGACAAATTTCGGGTTCTGAAAATGAGAAAATACGGACGAGCAGTGCGTCTGGATTAGAACTTCGTGGTCGCTTTCGGTGTTTTTGCAGATGAAAAACAATTGTATCTGAAAAAACTTCGCAGTGCTCTGGGTCAACTTGGAGTTTGTGTAAAGTGCTTTGGCGAGACGCCGTAGCGAGTGCTATTAGCATACATGTCTTCAGGGTAAGTTGACACAGTGTCAGAGACGATGCGGGGTGCCAACTTTTCAGTAGCGTTAGAACGCTTTCGACTTTCCATGACGGGAAGACTTTCGGTAGTGGGGGGCGTTCGATAGAAGCTGCCCTCATGAACCTTTTGACTAAAACATGCTCACCGAGAGCGCATCCGTTCATCAAGGGCAACAAGTTGGACAACGCCGAGCGGTGAACATTGATTGTGTGGTATTGCATACCAACATCAAAAATAGTTTTTAGGTAAGTTAGCACTTCGACTATAGAGAGATTGCAGGGATCCGCAATCCGTGAAGAGCTCCAAGTCAACCATCGGCGCCAAACTGAATCGTATTGCTTTCGAGTCCCTGGTGCCCACCCCTTTGCCAGAAAGCTCGCAATTTCTCCAGGTAATTTGAGTGATCGGAGGTGCGATTCGACAGCAGACACGCCAGGAACGGGGATTTTGGAAGCGGGCACGGATTCGTGAACAAGTTGTCCTGAGGAAGCAGCCGGGGGTGGTCTATTAGCAGTTGTAGTACGAGGGGAAACCAGTGTTGACTGGGCCATGAAGGGCACACTAGGATCAACTGCTGATTCTCGGATGTTTCTCGGAATTTTTGGAGAACGAAGGGTATCAACGGAAACGGCGGGAAGGCGTATAGGCGCTGAAATATTGTCCAGTCCTGACTGAGTGCTTCCACCCCCGTGCACGACAATTCTGGTCGGAGGGCAAAAAATTTCCGCACTTGATTGTTCAAAGCGGTCGCAAACAGGTCGATCTGCGGGTAGAACCATAGCCGAAATAATTTGCGGGCTTTCTGTGGACACAGGTGGAGTTCGATCGCAGGAGAGCGACCTCTGCTTAACGCATCGGCTGTGAGATTCTGGCTCGTAGGCACATATAAGAATCTGGCTTGGATGTGGAGTTGAGCCAAGGTCGAGTGGATAGCGAGTGCTAGCCTGCACAGAGACGGACTGTGCGTTCCGCCATAATTTTTTAGGTAGGCGATTGCTGTTTGGTTGTCCAGATCAAACAAAACTATTTGACTTCGTAGCATGTCGCGGAAATTCCGAACCGCGTGGGCTAAAGCCAATAGTTCCAGATAATTGATATGGTTCGCAGCTTCGACTTCTGACCACGTTCCGGATGCTGTGTGATGGCCACATGCTGCTCCCCAGCCCACCAGAGACGCATCGGAATTGACGAAAACTGATGGTGGGCGGATCCTGAGGGGGGACTTCTGACGTAGCACTGGCTTGCCAAGAAGCCACTGCAGTTCTTGTGTAGCTGCTGTGGTTAGGCAGACTTTGTCTTCGAAGTTGTCCAATAGTTCCAGATAATTGATATGGTTCGCAGCTTCGACTTCTGACCACGTTCCGGATGCTGTGTGATGGCCACATGCTGCTCCCCAGCCCACCAGAGACGCATCGGAATTGACGAAAACTGATGGTGGGCGGATCCTGAGGGGGGACTTCTGACGTAGCACTGGCTTGCCAAGAAGCCACTGCAGTTCTTGTGTAGCTGCTGCGGTTAGGCAGACTTTGTCTTCGAAGTTGTCGGAGTAGAGATGAAGTGCGGATATAAGGAACATCTGCGTTTCTCTGTACCACAGCGGGATCTCTGGTACTGCCCTTCGGGCAGCGGAGAGTGTGCCAATTAGGGAAGCTATCTGCCTCAGTCGGACTTTTTGTCCGTGTACGACAGATACAATCGAAGTCCGTGCAGCTTCTATTCTTTTTTCTGTTAATTGGACTGAATGTTCTATCAGGTTCCACCGATATCCGAGGTACTCCGGTGTTTGCACTGGAGTCAGACAAGATTTCCCCAGGTTTATTATGAACCCTAGGTAGATAAGAAGGTGAAGCGTGAATGTGCCGTTTTGAGAACATTCTTCCTTGGTGGCTCCTAGAACCAGTAAATCGTCTATATAGGCCAGTACTCGAATGCCTTGCCGGCGAAGAAAGGCAATGACCGGCTTCAGCAGCTTCGTATAAATTCTGGGAGCACTTTTTAGGCCGAACGGGAGGCATGCAAACTGCAAAAATTCGTTGCCGTGTGCAAAGGCGAGATATCTTTGGTGCGGTGGATGAATAGGGACGTGAAAATACGCGTCCTTTATGTCCATCGTCACGGCCCAATCGCCCTTTAGGATTAGGGCAGCGACTGCATCTTGCGCTTCCATCTTGAAATGGCGGTGGCGCACGAATTGGTTTAGTGGCTTCAAGTTTATGACTGGTCGGAGGTCCCCAGTTTTCTTTGGGACTAAGAAGAGGTTTGACAGAAAGCGAGGAGTGCTGCGATGCACGTGATATACAGCCCCTTTGCTCAACATGGCCTGTATTTCGGTCGTCGTTTGAGCGTTTTTTGGTGACACGTGCTTTGAACCGCGGTCGCGCGGAGTTCCGACCAATTCTAGCCGATAACCGCTGCTGACTATTTGAAAGACCAACGGGTCTTTCGTTAGTTGGCTCCATCGTTTCCTGAAATATTGTAGGCGACCGCCTACTACTAGATCGCCACATTTTTGTATCAAGTTTTGGCCGGACTGTCCTTGAACTATTAGCTGCGGATCTGGGTTCAGCAACGCTTCTTCTAGTGGCCGTAGTCGAAATAAGGGTGGTTTCTTTGTGGGGCGCACTGAACCCGCGAACATATTTACATAAGATTGCTGAAGTACTTGTTTGCAGTTCAGAAATAACGGCCAGTCATTGACGGGTACCGCCACTTCTTCCAACAGCTGAGGCCGACGCACGAGCTCCCGGTCGCTTACTGGCTGTGGCGCGGTAGTTGGTACGGGTGTTGAATCGACTGCGACGAAAAAGAGGCTGAAAAGTGCTTTGAAACTTGGTCATCCGCTCCGAGTTGACGTGAAAACGCCTTTTTGGAGCTGCTCCTAGTTGTTTGTTTGATTGACGATTAGCACTTTGGATGGCCGCTTTGCGTTCTTTCAGCTCTTTCACCCTCGACCCAAAATCTGGAGGCATCAGAAACGCAAGATCTGAAGCTAAAATTCTGGGGTCTTTTTTGATCGCGTCGTCGAGGGGTAAATTTTTCACTCGCAGGTCATCTAATTTGTGCGATGCTTGCAAAATTAAAGCCGCAGCACTCTTCAGGTGAGGAGCATATGTGTCGGGAAAATCCGGCGCATTTAGTGCAGTGAACAGCGGTAGGCAAGCATTCAGGATTGTTTGCTGAACTCTGGACAGGGCCTTGTCATTGTCCAGGACTGGCTTTTTAAAAACAGCTGGTTGGTCGCATAGCGCAGGGGCCTTGAACAGCTGTCCATCGGTTGACGCGGGCAAAATCTTTTCTAGAAAAGTCGCGTCTTCCTTGGATTTAGCAAGCCCTAGTCGTAGATTTGTGATCCATTCGCGCTGACGTTCGGTCACTTCAAACGATGGAGTAGTTTCTGCTTTGCTAAACAAATCCGGGCGAGAGGCTGACGTTCCACTACTAGAAGTGGCGGGTTCCGTTAGCTTCATGGCTTCTGGATCTGGCTCTGGTTCATGCACTAGGTCGTTCAGTACATTGGCCATGACTGACATTTGATTTTGAAGATTGCTGAGGGCAGCGACCACATCAAGCTGTTCCGGTTGAGATACCCGTGCATCCATGTCACGCGTATTTTCCTCAACGGGGGCATTATTGTCGGGATCCGACAAGGGCTGCTCGTTAGTATCTCCCTCAGAATGCTCAGCATCCGTTGACAGCGATGATTGGGTTTTGTACGAAAGCAAGTGCGCTGCTTTGC
>JASANF010015115.1:0-21853 GCA_030248245.1 Trissonchulus sp. WLG1_4
GGCCTGCGTCAGGCCTTCTATGGGCTTGGAATGACTACATTAATGTCATGTGGTCGTAATCGTAGCTGTTCAAACCCCAGGGGTGGAACAGCGTTCCCATTTTGTCTATCCAGTTAGCTTCACTAGATTTTCTATTTTGTTCATTATCACTGAAATTTTGCTGCAAGATGACTACTCGCATATCTGTACAGCTGTGATTTGGTTGAGTGAAGTGCCTGGCTATTGTGGTATTGCAGCTCGGTAATAGTTTGCGCTTATTCTCCCGCGATTTTTGTATGTTGACTATGCAGGCTCTGTGCGCATTTATTCTTGAGCGTAATTGTTGGCCCGTTTCGCCAATGTATTGGGCAGGACACTGGTTGAATTCTATTAGATAAACCATATCTGTAGATTGGCAGTTGCCGTTTGAAAGTATTTTAAACCAAACTCCGCTTTGTGAGCTGCGTATGTGGGTTGTTGAAGTCATTAAATCGCAGCATCGGCAGCCACGGCCTCCGTTACATGCTTGCGATGTGTAGTTTCTTAGTGTGGGCGCATTAGTTGTGAACTTAGATCTAACTAGTGCATCACCCAGATTTTTGTGCTTTGAGTAAGCTATCATTGGTAGATCTGGAGGTTCTTTGTCAGCCACGTTATATGCCGCCGTCAGCAGTTGGTGGTTGCGGCGCAGGGTTCTGTGAAGCAATGATGGTAGTGAATGGTAAAATGGCAATGAAATGATGTGGCGATTTGTGACTTTGATGTTTTCTTTACCAAGAATATCGGTCCTGTTTGTAGGTACTTTGGCTATTTGTTGTTGAATATGCCTGGTGTTGTACCCACGGTTGCCAAAATTTTGCTTTAGCTGTTGAAGTCTACTTTTGTATTTTAATTCACTTGAGCAGATTTTTTTCACGCGCAATGCTTGGCTGTAAATTATGCTCTGTTTCGTTTTTCTTGAATGATAGCTTTTAGCGTTTAAATATTGGTGTTTATCGGTTGGTTTTGTGTGCAAATCCGTGGAAATTGATCCATCGGCGTTTAATGTTATTTGAACGTCTAAAAATGTAGCCATAGTATCTGAGATGTCAATCGTAAATTTGATGGATTTGTGAGCTGTATTTAGACGTTGCAGAAAATTGTCTAGGTCGTTTCGGGTTTCTGTCCATATACATAAGATATCGTCGATATATCGAAACCAAAGCAGGGGTTTAGTTTTGGAGTAATTTATTATTTTGCTTTCAAGATGGCCCATAAAAATATTTGCGTATGCTGGAGCTACGCGGGTGCCCATTGCTGTACCTTGTATCTGGACATAATGTTGGCCGTTAAATTCCACATTGTTTCGTGTTAAGACTAGCCGTAGAAACTGTTTAAACAACGACACTGAGATTGGTGGCGTAGGTCGATAGTAGTTTTCAAATTCTTCTGCTACAATTTTTATTCCATCTTCAGTTGGTATATTTGGATATAATGAGACGACGTCCAAAGATACTAGTAATGAATTTGGTGGCACTGCTGGCAAATTATACAGTGCTTTTAGAAAATGGGCGGTGTCTTTTATGTATGAGGGAAGCTCTTTGACTATTGGTTGTAAAATTTCGTCTAAATATGCACTCAAATTTTCTGTAGTAGTGTTGCAGCCCGAGGCTATTGGACGGCTTGGGGGATATGGCCATTTTTTGTGAACTTTGGGTAAAGTGTAGAAGCGTGCTGGTTGTGAGTATGTATTTGGGGTAATACGATCTGCTAGTTGTTTTCTAATTTTGTTTTTGGCCACGAGACTTTGTATAAAATCTGTGATTTCTGACTTGTATTCGGTTGTTGGATCTGTGGTTAGATGTTTATACGTTGTAGTGTCATTCAGATGTTTCAATGTTTCATTTTCGTAAGTGGACTTGGATTGTACTACAATACCAGCTCCTTTATCCGCTGGTTTTATTACAACATCGTTGCGCGATTGTAGTTTTTTCAAAGCGAAAGTTTCATCGCGTGTTAGATTAGGTTTAAAAGACAGTGACTGTAAATTTGGTGTGAGGTTTGAAATGATGCTAGAAATGTATGTTCGACACAAGGAGGCGGCGTATTGGTTTGTTCGGAATTCGCGTAGTAATTTGTTTTGAAAAGTTTTGAAGCTGTTAATGGTTGAAAGCAGCATAACATTTTTAGGTGTTGGTACAAATGTTAAACCTTTGTTTAAGAGAGATTTTTCGTGTCTAGATATTTCGACATTCGGTTCAATATAGACTATTGTGGGTGAATTTCTATTCATTTCTTTATCGCAGATATTCGATATTTTTGGTATGATTTTACTTTGATTTGAGTTGTAGTAAATTCTTGTCTTGTAATTGCGTTTTTGTAGTGCGCGAGAATCAACCCTGCGCTTTTGGCTAGTAATTTTTCTATTGGATGGTTGTGAAATGTAGTAAGAATTAGACATGTAGCGATTTTGTTCCTGTCTGTGCGATGGTGAGATAACTGCTCGTTTTGTACTATGTTCCATTTTTGACTGTCGCAGTGTTTGGTATTTATCGTATGATCTGCAGTTTTGTTTTCGAATAAGATGCTGCAGTTTGGTTTGCTTTTGAAGGATCAGCTTACTTCAATATCTATTTGCTGCCTCTGACGAAACATCAGCAGAAATCGACAACTGTACATGCATCAGATGTTCCATGGACAATCGTATAAGCCTCCATGAAGTCTCACTCAACATTTGATCATGCTGTGCTACCAATTCGGATGTTGATCTGGGCAGACAGAGACTATTTTTAATTCTGAAACCGTTGGGAATAATGCCGAGCTGTACACAGTCATTTAGAAAATTAAAATGCTCTTGGCATGATATCAGTAATCTTTGAGTTTTGTCGACATGTATCGGCCCAGGATTCAGAATATTAGCTGGAACTGTGGAGCAAATCAGTTGGATGGATAAAATTATAGTCAAATGGCGATGTTGTCCAGTCATTAAGGACTGTGAAGAGACGGACTGCAATGGCAGTGCAGTAAATATTAATTAAAATTAAACGAAAACGTCTCTGACTTTAATTATATACAGTTTAATTTACAAACAAGTTAGCCTGTACTTCGGCCTGCGTCAGGCCTTCTATGGGCTTGGAATGACTACATTAATGTCATGTGGTCGTAATCGTAGCTGTTCAAACCCCAGGGGTGGAACAGCGTTCCCATTTTGTCTATCCAGTTAGCTTCACTAGATTTTCTATTTTGTTCATTATCACAGAAATTTTGCTGCAAGATGACTACTCGCATATCTGTACAGCTGTGATTTGGTTGAGTGAAGTGCCTGGCTATTGTGGTATTGCAGCTCGGTAATAGTTTGCGCTTATTCTCCCGCGATTTTTGTATGTTGACTATGCAGGCTCTGTGCGCATTTATTCTTGAGCGTAATTGTTGGCCCGCCCCCCACACACCCCCCCCCTTTAGAATAGGCATATATCCGCAGGTCTCAGAATCTGACTGACAGTCTTTACACGTCAACTAGATCCTACACATTTTTTTAATTTCGGGTTTAAAACCTACCCTACAGTTTTCCCTTGTTGACCCTATTCTCCCAAGTCTGCCGCAATTTTTACATTTTTAGATGAAATCTAGGCAAAATTGCGTAAATTGTATCAAAAATGGCCAATTTTCAAGTGCCAAGAGCAAAAATATATTCTCGTTTAAATATTTTGTACACTCACAAAATAGAGATTTTTGCAGTATGTTCTATTTGCGCCAGGACCCTCCCCCTCTCTTTTACCCCTGGCACGACCACCCTCCCGCCCCTAGGATCGAATTGTGGGAGGGGCGTGGTAAAATATCGTACAGACAAGCTCAGCATGGTTAATTTTTGATTTTCAAATGCTTATGAAACAATGGAAATACATAATCACTAATCAGAATCACTAATCACAGAATCCGTTCAAGGGCAGAAGCTCGCAGAAACTGGAGATTTTTTGTTTTTGGGTCAAAAATAAGACTTATTTTGGCTAGTCCAAAGCGGTCACAAGCCGCAATCGCCATTTCGCGATTTTTTGTAATTTTAAGTGAACTACAAAAATAGGCGATTTTATCAAGTTTTGGGCGGAAATAGGGTTGTGTAAATCAGTGTGTATTTTTATTTTTTGCTGTGTAAATTAGGCGGCCGATGTGTAAATACACCCTATTTTACACAAAAAAAACCATGCTTAGCCATTAAATGTTATTGTAGGATTGGGGGCGGTCTTAGCAGGGGCGGACCATGACCTTCAGAAAAGGGAGTGTATTTACTAGGGCATAAACTTTTTCTGCCTTATTTGACCTCGTTATGAAGGTACGGTAAAGGTAATCCGTGCGTAGATAACTATCCTTTCATGTGTCCGCCCTCGGGTGGGGTGCACATTTCGATTACAAAGCCCTGGAGCGTCAGGGGCGCCACGTCTAGAATGACTACGTCATATTCGTGGAGGGGGGGGGCGGCCCCTCGTGGCATAGTGCCCTACACGGACCCCTGTTCCCAACGTTATTGTGGTACTCGTTTACCGACCAGATGAGCATGGACTTCTGGGTTGACAGGAGCAATGTGGCCCTAATGTCTTACTCAAGGAGAACCGAGTAGCCAGGATTCGATCCTCCAACCTTCAGATTAGAAATCGAACGCCGTAACCACTCGGCCACACTGGCCATGATCCCTTATATGTTTTTATGTTGTTTTGTTTGCAGGCTTCGTCTCCAGCTTCACCGAGACCAGGCCCTCTTCCTATTGGTCAACGAGAAAAGCTTGGTGTCCAACTCGATGACCATGCTGCAGATTTATGACGAAGAAAAGGATGAAGATGGCTATTTGTACGTCGTCTACACCTCGCAGCCTGCCTTTGGCCTCACCTGAGCCGGATCAAGCGGCTCAGTTGGACTGGATTAAAAGTTAATCTGGTGGATTAAGCAGCACGTTTGGACTTACAGTGTTGCTGTCTGTGGTAGTCATTGAGGAGTAATTTGTTGTCGGTTTGATAATATTATTACATATTGTGATTTTATCGGTTAATGAATGTGTTAAGTTAATGTAAATTGAAGATCAGTTTAGTTGTATTGTGGTTTGACCAAAAATTACTGGACATTAGGATTAACCGAAACAGGTGCTTTTATCATGAAAATGAACTATTTCATTTGTCAACAGTAAAGCATGCAGAAATCATGCTGTTTTAGGTGAAAGTTCAGTAGTTTTATGATTTTATGGTCATCTCGATTGATTGAGCGTGACTTTTTTTGAATGAATTTTTTAGCTTTTTTTATAATTTCTCTCTAATAGGTATTTATGGTTTAAACCACGCACATAAGATTGTATATAATCTTTATTGTATAATTTAAAATTCGGAATTCAGATGTTATATTATACATAACTTAAAAACGAAAGACAAAAATGAAAAAAATGGCTGTTACGTTTTCAGCTCCCACAGTTTGGTTTTTACTCCAGAAATCGTCGAAATTGTGTGTCATTGCTCCCCTTTCAATTTTAAATTTAAATTAAATTTTATATATATATTGTATATATAAATCGGATTTTTAAATTGCTGAGATGACCCTGTACAGATCCCTTGCATTTGTTTTGGTGGTGCATGGCTGGTTCCTTGTGATTTACATAATACGTATATATAATATTTTATGAATGGGAGCTTGTATATAAATTACTATACTTTGTGGCTTTCATTTGTGTTGTAATTTTGAACTTGGTTCGCGTATATATATATATGGGCATTGTATATCAGCGTATGAACATATGCTAGCTTTATGCTTTTGATTTGAGGGTCTTCACTGAAAAAAAACGTGGTGAAGTTGATATATTTGTTAAAATAATAAAAAAGTGATAATTGGTATATACTTTGATATGTATATATATTATTATACCACTTTACTGTAAATTGTATATACTTGTAGATTGCATCATAATTTATGCATTTAAAATTGTCTTTCCATTGATGAAATATATACAAGGCCAATTTGAAGTGTAATAAGTATTTCCTGTTTGCACCAACATCAGTTGTGTTTCGAAATTCGCCTGAACATTCGCTCAAAAAGATGTGTGATTTCTTATATTTTTTTTTGATTTTTTGGCAACCTTCGCTGTACAGTACATCTCTGTGGCTAGAATTATTGTTACAGGTTTAATTTGTTAATATTGTATATATTTTATGATTATTTTTTTGGATTAAGGATTATGTGTCGATAGCACAATAACGCTGATACTTGATAGATAATTTAGCCCGTCTACTAGGAAGGTGACTGTTATGCGCAAACGTTTAATGGGTGTAGGTTTCAAACGTTACGATGCGTAGTTCCATAATCGCAGTGACACGTTTTTCTGACAGATCTATAAACTATGAGTAAAGAAATTATAATTTTCTTAAACTACACCAAAAAACACCCAGAGCATTTTTTATTTGGTGTAAAATACCATGGTTAAGACTAGCTACCACATTGGCTTACTTAACTGTAAGCCAATGGAGTAGCTAGTCTTAACTTTGAACTTCATCAATGATCAAAACGTGATAGTACACAGTTTTGAGTCTTGTTTCAAAAAATTGCAGCCATTTTATTCCTGCTTTACTTGTTGTTCTAAAAAAGAGCTTTGAAAAAAGCCTCACGTAAAAAAACTGCGATTCTGGAACTACCACCTTAATAGCTGCGTGAACACGTGTTTTGCTTATGAATGAGGGTGTTACCATCAGATTTTTTGCGCCGTCATAATATTATATTTGATAGTATTTTATTGATTTAACTTTGTGCATTGTGATAAAATATAAACATGCTTATATAACTGACTATATACAAAGTAGACATTGGCTTTTTATTACCTTGCAGCTATCGATTTCACACTGGGTAGTTTATTTGTTTTCAAGATATTTGCAGAAAAGGTTTCTTCCTATCTTAGTTCATTTTGGAATATATTTCATCAACTTTCCGATAGATTGAATTTCAAATGGACACTTGGCCAATTTTAACCATTTTTTTCAACTTTGAATAAAATGTGTCAAAATGGGCATTTTTCAAGTCGCCTGTGTCAAAATCATCTCTTGTGGATATATATGCAAAAGTTTACTAGTTAGTCTAGAAATATAGGTATTAAGGTATCCCAAACTTTTGTGCCGTTCCATGCATACATGTACACGAGGTCTCGGTCTGGGCGGGGGGCTTGTCCCACAATTTTCGAAATTTTAGGGGGGCTTGGCCCGACTTTTTGGGGGCTTCAGCGGACAAAAACGCAAAAATTCGATATTTTGCCAAAAAAGGGGAAATGTAGGCAACATTTGGCTATTTTTAGAAATTTTTTGGCTTTCTGCTCATTTTTGAAGCATTTTACAGGAATCTGCGGCAATTTTTGAGGGTTCGGGCACCTTTTTTTCAGCATCAAAGAGGGGGGCTTGTCCCGGTGGGCCAAATCTAACGGAAGGCGGGCTTGCCCCCCCCCCCAGACCCCCTCATGTACATCTGTGGTTCCATGTTTGTTCCTATCATTTTTTGCAGTAGCAATAGCTCAATCACTTTTGGTGTGACGAACTTTGTGCCACACACTTAATATACGCAACGATTAGGTCTGATTTCATAACTAATTCGTTTATTAGTTAGTTATTAGAGTTTACTTCTTAATTTGTTCGTAAGAAAGTGAGTATTATGATTTTAATAAATTGATAGTTTTTTGTCACTCAAATAGTTATAAAAGTCGTTTTTTTAATAATTTCAATAATCATTTTTATAATTTTTGTCGCTCAAAAATATCAGTTGAAGCGAATTATTAGCAAATAGTAATTGATGAATAATAATTAGTTATTAGTTTATTAGTTATGCATTGTTGCTACTAATGAACTAATAATTATAATTTTAGTACTAAAATGCATCTGATTTCAGTACTCTAAATGAAACTGGGTCGGTCCTTATGGTGTATATTATATAATTATTGCATTTTGTTTCTTGCCTCAACTTTGTTGTATACAGTTGGCTTCAAAACATTGGTGTTTTTAAGCATTATTGCTATACATAGCCTCTGTAATTATTGTATAAATATTTTTGTATGTGTCTATCGCGAGGTCAAACTCAATTTTTATTGATGGCTGCATTAATTTTTTGCGTTATTAGTCGAAAGTTGCGAGTAAAATTATGTTAGGCCCATTAATTTGTTATTGTATAATTTAAGATATGAAAGTACTAATTTACCGACCTTCAAATGGGTTGCTCACTTGTTTAATAACGTGCCCTGCTTTTTAATTAAATTGTTTAAAAGCAGATTCCTATAAATTACATTCGGGGCAAGATCAATCATTGATGTACCTAAAAGCGAATTAGGTAAATAGTATATACACGAATTTGTAGCGTTGTATAATGCTGGAAATGATAATTCATGATCTAGAATTTTATTTAGCTTTTAAAATGCAATGGATGAATATAATAGTGGACCCAATTCCAAAAGTGGATTAACCGGATTAGATTAAAACTTGTTTTGTCAGTCGCTCACTCGCTCGCTATTCAGATAGGTAGAGAGATTTTAATCTTATTCGTTTAATGCACTTTCGGAATTGACCCTTAGACCTGCTTTATTATATACAGTATGTAGATAGTATGCACTGCTGTAAAAATACTGTACAAAATTTCTTGTAATAAACGCTTTTTGTAGACGGGTGTGTTATCTTTTTTACGTCAGTGTGCATTATTCATGCTTTCGGCGTTTCAGAAACATACTGCAAACAGTTTTTGTGAATCATTTGTGCCAAGTGATAACACTAGCGCATGGCAAGGGTTGAAAGGTTGCACAAAAGAGTTGTAGTGGCGTAGCGTTGTGAATTCCCCTTTTCGAAGTTTCGCGACTGAAATTTTACACAAGGTACCCTTCTTTTGTTTTTGTGGACGGATCGCCAAAATTTGATGACAAATTGCGTTATGAAAAATGTTTTTGAGCAAAATACTTATGCTTGTGTCCCTTTTTTGCGTTAAAATGGCAATTAAGTGCATTTTAACACATTTTAAAAATGGAAAACTCATTCTCTCCGTATTTTTTTCTGACTACGCCATCGGCCATTAGTTACTTCTTGTGAGCTGAGCTGATAAATATTTGAAATTTGAAAACTGGATCGTGGTGACTTACCAAGCTACACACGGTACTTAAATTCATTTACATGAGTTAGTTGCGTAAACGAGCAGTTTTTCAGAAAGAGTTCCAACTTTGTGTGGTTATATGCAGTTAATAGTTGTTAAGCTTGAAACAGGGGCCCGGTTCATACTAGTCTTTGTCTCTGACCCTATCGTCTTGTCCTTAAGCGATTCCAAGAAAACTGTGTGGCCGAATTAGTCATCTTTTCGCATGGATAAAGTTGGGGTCACTGGCAGATCGTTTGTAACATTTCAGTCGAAGCAATTGGCTCGATTCTTCACGGCAGGTGACCAAAATTTCTCCTTGACTCTGTCCCTGTGTTCTTAAGGACAAGTATGAGCCGGATTAACTCTGAACCTGAGCTGAGCCTAAGTTGAGTAGGTATTTGTGAAGCATGGACATCACTTTGCTATGAGGATAGCAAAACAAACACCGGCGTAACAGGTTTAGTCTGTGTTGGCCTTACAATTTCAGTGAGTATGGCGCAGGCGGGGTCATTGGCACACGAGGCAGCTCTGAGTCACAGTCAGGATATGCCACCGGGTATGATATGGTGCACTGCGTTATGCACTGTCTGTGCCGTACTCTGATGGAAGACTATCAACAAGAGTACATAATAGTGTAGCTTTTTTCGACATTAAACTTTTAGTAGTAGTAGTGTCTTACTCTATAAAAGACTATCACCAAACGTACATAATTATAGTGTCTTACTCGATAAAAGACTCACCAAGCGTACATAATATATAGTCATACATGTAACGGGTTCAAATTTTTTTTTGGGGGGGGGGGCCTCTCCGGCCAAATTTTGGTGACCATCCCCCCCCCAGTTCGATCAAAAATATATACTCTTGGTAGAACTATGACACAGACAAGTAGATATATATGACTGTGAAATAACTTCTTTTTCTTTTCTTTCACTCTGGGTTTTTTTTTTGCGCAAAAACGTTCGCAATTGCGAAAAAAAATTGAGGATTGCGAAAAATTTTCAAATCTTTTCGCAAAATTGCGAAAAAATTTTGACGCAGTGGAGGTGAACTCGTAAGGTCTATGTGCTGATTTTTGTGGTTTAGTCGGAAAAAGTTTCCGATACGTCCCCAATTGACCAAATTTGGCCTAAAAATTGAAATTTTCTCCGAATTTTCTGATCCCTTACGCCCATTCTCGTGCAACTTGTTGACTTGATGTTTCTAGTGACTGTAAATGGGACAGATTTTCTTCCATGTATCATCACCCCAACTAAAATGTAACATTTTAGACAGTATAAAACCTCTAGAACGACATACAACACGGTGAATATAAAGCAAATAAACTGTACACAATGCACCTATGTACACTCATGCACTGTGCTGTCATGTAAGAGAAACCCACATAGTCGCAGGGGTCTGGGGGCGGCAGCCCCCTGAAAAAAATTGCAGAAAATTTGGATTTTCCGGCTGAATTTGGTCAACTGGAGACGTATCAGAAAATTTTTCTGAAAAAAGAAAATCAGAAAGATCAGAAAAAGAGGAAACGTCCCCTCAGACATTGCATTTTAAGGTGGCGCTCAGGGGAACCGACTTTGGCGTTTAATTTTTTTCAGCGACATTTTTGACCATAATGTCTTGAAGGAAAGTTGTTCAGAATGAAAAGAGCTTTCATTTGATGTGCATATTGCGAATAAAATTTTTTCCAATATTTTTGGACGATTTTGAGGGCAGCATAAAAACTGCTTAGTTTTAATATAAAATGATTACTCATATCACTGAAATACGCGGTTTCTTAGCTTTAAAATGATGTATTAAACATTAAGAATAGTTAAAGCTCTGCTGAGTTATTTAGCCGGGAAAATAGCAAATAAAAAATGAAAAACCTAAAAAGCTGATAAATCTTCGAAAATGTCAAATTTTTGATTTAATTCCCTAAAAATATTAAATATGGCTTTCGTCGTAACTTTATCAAAGGAACTCTACAGGCGCAGAGAAGGACTAATATATTAAAAAGTGAAAAACGTGGAAACCCACATTTTTGCGCAGCGAAGTCGACTACTTTTTTTTGATCTAGCTCCCTGCTGCCAATTGGGATCGAGTTGAAATTTTGCACAATGAAAGAAAGAATATAAATGCAGACGTCGACCCCCATTTTTCCATTTTAAATTTTTTGACCCCCAGCACTTTTTTAACCCCTCACACACACCTGTTTAAAAATTTTTTAAAAAAATAATAAAAATAATCGAAAATCCCAGCACTAGCCGCTCAAACACAACGATAAAAATCATTAAAAATCAATAATCAAAAGAAAAAATAAAGCCCCCCACCCCCCCACATTTGACGTCTAGATTTTTGAAAGATCTTTTTATCGATACCAAGATTGTCAAAAACGGTTGAAGTAAATATAACAAAAATTCGCTGAGCTAGGTCAAAAACAAAATTAGTGTGAATAGAAAATTTGACATGGTCATAAATGTCATATTGACACATTCACATTAAAGTGCTGAACTGTATTGTAAATAGGTTTTTTTGAATTCTCTTTGATGTACAATTAAAGTGGTATTGCTACTTATTGCAAGAGCTTAGCGCCGAACATGAGTTTTGTTGCTGAGCGCTACCTTAAGGGAATAGCTAAAGTGGGGGGGGGGAGGTACAAAAAAGTGGGGGGGGAAAAAGGGGGGGGGGGGGGGGCAGAGGGGGGGGGCGGGGGGGGCCGGGAAGAGCCCGCGCCCCCCCCCCCCCCCCCCGGTAAAAAAATGCCGGCTTTTTATAAGAGCACGATGCTGTATATATATAATGATATACCTGGAGAACCAAGACACAGACAAGAGATATAAACATAAGACGCAAAACCCAGCTTTCACTAAATGGCCTTGACGGATTCATTGTTGTTTTAGGCACGGAGACGGTGAGCGGCTATAATTTCGAGGATGGTCGGGATCTGGATCAGCTGCTTGGCTCGATGGGACGTACTGGATTCCAAGCCACCAATCTGGGACTGGCCATTAGCGCTATTAATGATATGGTCAGCTGGGAGGAATGATCTGAATATTTTCAACGACGAACATTTTGCTTCGATAATTCGGACAGTGGCCTCACTGTCGAACTATTCTTAGACTGGTTGAGAACATACGTGGGCACTGGGCAGCCAGCGAATTCTAAAGGGAAGGGGTGCAGCGTGACCTTTTCCGCCGATTTTAGCTTCGTGACTCGTGAGCCACCATTTTCTCTTCGTGAGTCTCCGATTTTGCCGTCGTGAGCACCTTCTACACATTTTCTAGGTGGGAGGGAAGGCTGAAGCCAGGGGCGTAGCCATGGCGGGGGGGAATTGGGGGGAATTGCCCCCCCCCCGAAATTTTTTCCCACTGAAATTTTACACAAGGGTCCCCTCTTTGGTTTTTATGGTCCGGCCGGAAAAAATTTTCGATACGTCTCCAATTGACCAATTTTGGTCCAAAAATCAAAATTTTCCCCAATTGTTTTTCTGGGGGCTGCCGCCCCCAGACCCCTGCGACTTTGTGGCTCTATTATCCTTGCTCCTGTGTTTCATTAAAGCGTATGCATGTGTATTTTGTGCATTGTACACTATTTATTTGCTAAATACACTATTTCATATATCCTTTTAGCTGTTTTATCGTAGCAAAAACGACATTTTTAGTAAATTGTGGCTCGTAATGTCAAAAATCTTCTTAAAGTTTTCACATTTGCTGACTTCTGGACCCCTGTCGGCCCACCAGCTTTCTAATTTTCGGTGTTTTGGGCTCCAATTTTAGATGCTGCTCTGGTCACAAATTAGCATTCTTTTTGAACGAAATACGCTAATATGTGTCGTTTTTTGCGTTAAAATTGCAACTAAGTGCCTTTTTTAACAATTCAAAAAAATCGAAGTCATTCTCCCCCCGAAATTTTTTCCTGGCTACGCCACTGGCTGAAGCACCTGTCTGGGGGAGGGGTGCCGTTGCCTTCTAGGGAGGGGTGCAACCCCCCCCCAGTCCCCAACGTCCATGTGTGGTTGAAAAGAATATTTATGCGTATATACTTGTTTTTTCGTGGCTAGTTTTTCTTTAAAAAATGTCAGGGTTACGGACAAGTATAAATCATGATGCAAAAATACAACGTTTTTTCAGATCTCAGCCAAATACAACGGCAGCCTACCGTCAGATTTGGCCGAGAATCTGAGCCATTTCGATCTGCCTGCCATGCGCCGCCCCAAAAGCCCCTGCACCATTTTCCTGGGCTTCACCTCCAATTTAATCTCCTCAGGGTTGAGGGAAATTTTCCGGTTTCTGGTTCAGCATAACATGGTTGGTTTCAATGATTCAATGGGGGATTTAACCATATTTTGTTCCCACCATCCGGAATTAAGAAATAAGAATTAAAGAATCGTGATAAGGTATATACCGGCGGCACGAACAAGATATGTATACAATATATATAATATAATTAATAAATAACGAAAGGTTGTTTTCATTTCGGATTCGGTGTATATATTTGTTTGAGAATGGCCCCGCTTCTCATGGCAGCGGATCAAAATTTGTCCTTCTGGGATCCTTAATTATTTTACTTAATAAATTTGTATGCAATCTAGATTTTTCTCTGTGTTCTTGACGATAAGAATAAACACTGTCAGTTATACAATTAAATTCCAACATGAACTTGAATTCCAACTTTAGTCTGATGTAGCTTTTTTACTAGATCATATTATTTTCTTATTCACTTCGCTCAAACGAAAATAAGCAAGTTATCTTTTTATTTTCACAAAAATAACAACAAACAATTAGTTGCTAAAACAATGGTTAGCTGGATTATGATAATGGATTAATTAGATTGACTGGATTAACAGGATTAACCGAATTAGTTAGATTAACCGGATCAACCGGATTCATTAGATTAACTGGATTAACTTTCAGATCGACTGCATTGTGACCAGTGCCGGGGGTGTGGAGGAGGATTTCATCAAATGTCTGGCGCCCACCTATTTGGGCAGTTTCGAGTTGCCTGGGCGGGAGTTGCGCAAGCGAGGCATCAATCGAATCGGCAACCTGCTGGTGCCCAACAACAACTACTGCCACTTTGAGGACTGGCTGATGCCGATTTTGGATGAAATGCTGAAGGAGCAGAAACAGGTGTGGGCTTGGGGGAAAAAGGGGGGCGCGGTTGCTTGTTGGGTAGATATAAGAAAGAGTTGAGAAATGAGAAATGAGATTGATAAATAAAAAATAAGTAATTAATTAATAAATAAATATTTTTGGCTTCTGAACACGAATCCGAGTTCCATTTTGCCAAGAACTCCTCTGGAGCGTCCATGACCCACTCAAGGCACCCCCCCACTGGGGTCCTTAGGCGTAAATTTTGTCGAAATTAAGAGTTTGATGTTTCTAGGGGTAATTTGGGCCCCTGAACACGAATCCGTGGTCTTTTTTGCCTATAACCCGGACGGACCCCCCCAAGTCCCTCTTAGGGTAGCATGCCCCAGGGGGCCAAAGGGTCAAGTTTTAAAAATCGAGAGTTTTATGTTTCTAGGGGTAATTTAAGCTCCTGAACATGATAGAGGGTCCACTGCCTAGATTAGAGGGTACCCGGTTCTAGCCTGGAGTAGAAGGTCCTCAGCCTACGTCGACAACCTGTCGTAGCCACTTGACTAGTTTTTGTTATCTTGGAGTTTGTCAAGATTTATTACGCATTTTTAGCGCTGTGTTAATGTGTTATTACTTATTAATCAAATAAATGAATTAGTATTTCGGAACATTAGTCTATTTATAGTCAAGCTAATTTCGATTATTTATCTGATTTGATATTTTTTAGATTTCGTTTTTTGTTTTTTAAATGTATTTTTTTATTTAGACCCCTGGCCTTGTTTGGACGCCTTGTCGACTGATCCACAGATTGGGAAAGGAAATTAATAATCCTAGTTCAGTATATTACTGGGCGTATAAGGTTGGTGTTTTTTAGACTTGACTAATGTTTTAGGGTTTCTTAATTCATAAATCTAAGAATTTATTGTCTATAATATTTTGTATGGTATGAGTATTTAGTATTTTAGTATTTTTTATGATTATTTTTATGAGTATTTTTTAGTATTTTTGTATGAGTATTTTTAGTATTTGTATTTAGTATGAGCTTTGATTGAAGAGGATGTGCGAAATAGCAATAAATTTTACATTACTAAAATTTTATGGGTTCATAGAAATTAGATCAAAAATGTGTTAATTCGAAGACATATTATATAAATTGTTTAAGTTTAGCCAGACTTCACCTCTGATCGAAATTGAGCTAAATTTAGCGCACTTATTTGATCTATAAACATCGTAAATGACGTATAAAAACTCTCTGAACGTGCTCACCTTGTATTTTGCAATTTGCCCATTGCAAGATTAGTTTTTGACTGGCTTGCACGAAAATAGAATAGCTCGAGAATATAGAATAGCTCAAGAATAGCTGATCTCGTTTAACCCTAAAGACGTACTCATTAGATTTGTTGTCACTGTTTCCTGGATAGTGAATAGCCATTAATTAATCATCATACAATGAATAAAACTTTTGAATATTGTAAGACGGTGAACAGCACTCGAGAATAGCAAGAGAATAAGAATAGCTCGAGAATAAGGTTGGTGCAAGCGGCCGTTTTTTACAAACTATACTTTTTTATTTTTTTAGAACAATATTCCAGTCTTCTGCCCCGGCCTTACGGACGGCTCATTGGGTGACATGCTGTATTTCCATTCGTACAGAAATCCGGGTCTTATATTGGATATTATTCAGGGTCGGTTTTGAAGTGACACCATCAACTGATTAGTGACAAGCGTCGATGTCTCTAGAGTGGATTAAACGGATTAGATTAAAATTTGTTTGGCTGACAATAATTTGTAAAAGTTGATTAAAAAGAGTTGATTACTATACATAAGAGTACTGCGACTCCCGATTTTTTTTTGAGTCCCTTACTCCTGCATTAAGTATTATCAAGAGTACATAATAGCGTCTCACTCTGTATAGAAGAAGAGTGAGACACTCTCCAGCCTGCCTGTGTTCTAGCAAAGGCAGATGCGCTGGTCGTTTTCAGGCTACATGTTGACATTCTGTGCAACATATTGTGGCTGGCCAATCAGAAGCGAGCTCCTATTCTCTGATTGGCAGACGCCTGTGCACGTGCTCCAATCATAAAGGTTAATAACTCATTATTCATTTATAGTCTGCTTGCAAAAACATTAAAAAAGGTTTGCAAATACCTTTGGGGATATTTTGGCAAATTTTCAGCGAAATTAATTGACAAACTGTTAAGAAATTGAGAAAAGTTTATATCTCAAAAGTTTCTCGCTTAATTTCGCTGAAAGTTTGCCAAAATATACCTAAAGGTATTTGCAAACATTTTTTAATGTTTTTGCAAGCAGACCAGGGTTTTTTTTGAAAATCCGAAGTGCGGATACTTTGCGGACGGCCAAATTTTTTTGCGGACGGATAAATTTTTCTGCGGACAGTCGGCCAAATTCATGCATCTATGTTAGGATTTCTCTTTGTGCCAGGGTTTTTTTTCAAAAAATTTTGTGAGCATAATTGTGCAAAATTTTAATTTTAGTGTGCAAAATTTTATTTTTCTGCGCAAACTGTAAATGCGTTTTCTTCGCCTATATAGAAGCAAATATACGCGTTTTTATACCTCTAGAGGCCGTGGCGTAGCCAGAAAAAATGTCGGGGGGGGGGGAATGACTTTTCGATTTTATTGAAATGCGTTAAAATGCACTTAATTGCTATTTTAAGGCAAAAAAACGACACGTATTAACATTTTTCGGTCAAAAACACTGCTAATTTTTGACTACAGCAGCATCGAACATAAAATTGGAGCTCGAAACAACGATTATTACAAAAATAATGGGCCGGCAAGGTTCCAGAAGCTTGCAAATCTGCAACTTTCCGAAATTTTTTGACTTTAAAAACTACTTTTAGTAAAATTGTCATTTTTTGTGACAATAAAACAACTAAAAGGATACACTGTACAGTGTATTAAGCAATTACATAGTGCACAATGCAACAATATGCACATGTATACGCTTTCATGCGACACAAAAGCAAGGAACACTAACCCAAAGAGTTGCAGGGGTCTGGGGGCGGCAGCCCCCAAAAAAAATTTGGGGAAATATTTGATTTTTAGGCCAAATTTTGTTAATTGGAGACCTATCGGAAATTTTTTCCAGCCGACCATAAAAACCAAAGGAGGGTCCCTTCAGAGCGGTGAGCAGAATTTCAATTTTGGTGAGTAAAATTTCAAAATCTTGAGCATTTGCCACGTGTTTTGCCCAAAAAAACCTTGCTCTTGTAGACATGCAAATGCAGGATAATATACTTGGGTATACATGCATAGACGTTGATGAAAGATAAGAACAAGAAATAGTAGGCCACCGAATCGCACGAGCCTGGGGGCGGCAGCCCCCAGGAAAAAAAAATTAGCGATTTTTTTATTTTTAGGCGAAATTTGGTCAATTGGAGACGTATCGAAAATTTTTTTCGGCCGGGCAACAAAAAGCAAAGAGGGACCCTTGTGTGAAATTTCAGTCGTAAAAAATTTCGGGGGAGGCGGCCGCCGCCCCCCGCCCCCCCCCCACTGGGACCGCCCCTGATATATAGTTGTGATGAATTAGAAGGTACATACAACCCTCGAAGGAAAATTTTTGAAATTTTAATGTAAATTTGGTCAATTGGGGGCGTACCGGAAAATTTTTTTTGGGAGTGGGATAAACCAAGGGGGGACCACAAGAAAAATTTTTCCTTTTGAGGAATTTCGGGATGTGGACACATTGCGGACGGCTGGAAAAAATTGAGGACGACTCAAAAAAATTGCGGATGTCCGCACTGTGGTCCGCAAAAAAAAACCTTGAAGCAGACTATAAATAAATAATGAGTTATTAAGCTTTTATCCCTATCTTAATGCTTATCAACGCATCAGCGATTATATATTAAAGTGTGTTACGCAGAGAATCTACGCGCTGATTGGCGAGCCACATGTTGCACAGAATGTCAACATGTAGCCTGAAAACGACCAGCGCATCTGCCTTTGCTAGAACACAGGCAGGCCGGAGAGTGTCTCACTCTTCTTCTATATAGACTGAGACGCTATTATGTATTATCAAGAGTACGTAATCGTTCGAAGGCCTGCCGAGCCTATTCTGCCTCTTACTCCTGCAGCTAATAATATCAAGAGTATGTAATTGTAATAAGGACACCGGAGCGTCCTCCTCTTTCATGCAGTAAAGAGAAGTATACACAAGAGTACATAATAGTGCCTCACTATATAGATCTATAGAGTAATACACTATTATGTACTCTTGGTATAAACAAAGTAGGTATGTTCTTAATAAAGTATGTGCAATCTTATGAATAATAGCAAGAGTGCATACTGGGTTTTTTTTTTCGCTGGCAAATTTTCGCAATTTTGCGAAAAGCTTGAATTTTTTTTCGCAAAATCAAATTTTTTTCGCAGACTTACTTTTGTTACTTAATGCAGTAGATTTTACATTTAAATGTTATTAAAACACTATTACGCCTATACGGGATTAAGACTGACGCAATTTTTACCCGTTTTGGCCAAAAAGCAATCAATTTTGACATTTTTATTTAAGTTTATGGAGCCGTCTTGCGAATTTTGTGTCTATAATTTTTCAAAATTTTCACAATCGATGCTCAGCCGTAAAGAAATTTTAGAAGACTCGGCCAAACACCAAGTTAGGCCTGAAAATGCTAACATTTTGGGACATTTCGAACATTTTGTAACATTTTGAAATGTTTCTTTTCTTGATTATGTCATCTCCGACCCCTATTATACTGTCTATTAGTGTTATATACATGCAGTCGGTGTGATATGATATATACATAGAAGAAAATGTGTCCCATGTATTTACAGTCACTAGAAACATCAAGTCACAAAGTTGCACGAGTCCAAGCCTAGTGGATCAGTAAAAGTCAGAGAAATTTTCAATTTTTAGGCCAAATTTGGTCAATTGGGGACGTATCGGAAATGTTTTCCGACTAAACCATAAAAATCAGCGCATAGACCGTACGAGTTCACCTCCACTGCTTCAAAATTTTTTCGCAATTTTGCGGAAAGGTTTCAAAATTTTTCGCAATCAGCAAATATTTTTCGCAATTGCGAACGTTTTTGCGCAAAAAATCCCAGAGTGCATAATAAGATAAGATATTATTATCTACTCTTGATAATAGGAATAGTAGGAAATGACTGCATATTATGTACTCTTGATCGTATGGTATATCTTTTCTGTTTCAGACGTGCGAGCCTTGAACGATATGTCAGTGCATTCGCTGAAAACGGGCATGATCATTTTGGGCGGGGGTCTGGTCAAACACCACATTTGCAATGCAAATCTCATGGTAATAGAGGGTGGATTAGCGAAGTTCACATTTGTCCTTGTCCTTGTCCCAATCGTTTTGTCCTTAAGCGATTCCAAGAAAACTGCCTGGCGAAATAAGTCCACTTTTTGCATGGATAGAGTTTGGGTCACTTGCAAATCGCAAATCGTAGTAACGGAAATGCTTTTTTCCGACACTATAACTTCAAGCACAGACATCTTTATTTTTTGCAGAGAAATGGGGCTGAGTTTGCCGTGTTTGTGAATACGGGTCAAGAGTTTGACGGGTCGGATTCGGGCGCGCGACCAGACGAGGCTGTCTCCTGGGGCAAGATAAAGGCAGACTCTGCTCAAATTAAGGTAGTGCAAAGTGCTGCTGGAATGATACCGCACAATAATTTAAATTTAAATATGATATAAATATGATACTTGGAATTTAAATATTATACTTGGAATTTAAATATGGAGTTAGAATGAATTATTTTTGACTTTAGCCACCAACTTTATGTATATGTTGGTGCGGCTGAGAAAGAACAGTATTTATACAAAAGTATTACTATATTGAAACAGTAAACAGCACTAATGCTAATGACTAGGGCTGGGCACGGTTACAAAATCACTATCCGTGTACACGGTTAATTTAGAAGGCTAGTAACCGCGTGTAACTAACGGTTACTGCAATTATCCGCGTGTACACGCTAATTATCCGTGTAAGCGTGTAACCGTTTACACGCTAAGTATCCGTGTAGCCGTTTACACGGACAGTAACCGTGTAAACGGTTACACGGTTACTAACGGTTACACGGTTACTAAACGGTTACACGGTTACTAACCGGTTACACGGTTAATAAACGGTTACACGGTTACTCAACGGTTACACGGTTACTAAACGTCAAGAAGCAGAGGGGGAGGAATGACCAAGGAAGATACGAACCACCCATCTTTAGATCTGCAGACCAGCAAGCTTCCATATGAGCTACTGGGACAATGCTGAGCTGTCAGTATAAATGCCTTTATATATCGTGAAGACTATAGCTTGCACGCACATGCGTATATGAAGTAACACATAAATCCAGCAGCCAAACGAACATTTTTCTTAACGGGTACACGAAGTCGGAAAACGGAGAGTGTAACCGGTTACACTATCCGTTTAGAGTAACCGGTTACACTATGCGTTTAGAGTAACCCGTTACACTATCCGTGTAGAGTAGACGGTTACAGTATCCGCGGTTACCGTGTCTTAACGTGTACACGCTGTAACCGCTAAGTAACCGCGGATAGTGACCCCTAACCGTGTACACGCTAAGCTTAGCGTGTACCCGGTTACACGCGTGTGCACGGTTCGTACCGTGCAACCGTGCCCAGCCCTACTAACGACCGCTTGATACTTGTTCCGATAAAAAATTGTCTACGTAATGATTTGTTTCAAAATTTTATTATATTATTCAACATCAAATTTTATTGTAGTATCAGCAGCACACGACACAAGTTTATTTCAAGCTCCATAAATATATATATAGCAGATACATAGTATGTAAATATGGTATATATATACGTTAAGTTTCAAGCAATAATATAAATAAGATATTAAAATCTTTTATCATGCTGTTCCCCGTTGTCTCTACCAATGACTTGAGCGACGTCGTTGGGTCTTTGGTTTGAGCTTAATTAGCGTTGAATCCCGCGCGTGACCTTTTTGACTCAGCCGCCCCGTGGTCACATACAGCTTCGACCATAGTGCGTCCGCAACCTGAAAATAATTACTACTGGCTGTACGCCTGCAATTCGTTCTTTTCGTAACGAAGTCACATGTTTCGTTTTCTCAAGTGGTGCAACTATTTTTGTCAGACTTTAGAATATCTGTATCAATTGAGTATAGCTGGGCCAAATGTTGTAAATATAAATTCTAATTGGAATTTTTTTCGAAACACTAATCTTAACAAAGAACGTTTTATTCATTTTTTGTGTCGATACTTTAATTTTAGCCTCCAAAAGCTTTTTTATATTTTGCACAGTTGATTGGATATTCGTCTGTAAGTCTGAATGTACCATTATACCTGGGATTTCCACTCTTTCTCTAATTCTTTGTCTTCCCCTGCGATCGGCAGCAAAGTTGACTGAGCTCGTTTCATGCAGAGTGTTTGGGTTTTGGCGTGCCATACCTGAAATTAAAAAAGTATTCAAAAGATTATACCAATCACCTGATGTTGCCTTACAATATTGTTATAGTAACTTATTGAGGATTTGCTGAAGTTAAAAGGCTAAATTATAAGTTATAATAATCTAGTAGATTATTATTAACTACAAAAAATAATGAAAAATAGTAGTAATAACCGGATGCTTTGAAATTGGTCGGATTACAGTGCGAGAGTATACGTAGCGGAGGGATGGAAAAATATTAGGCTTTCGAATTTTCATGCAGTTAGCTTTTTGTAAGA
>JASANF010015117.1:0-29080 GCA_030248245.1 Trissonchulus sp. WLG1_4
GTTTGGCGCGATAGCGCCAAACCTATAATAGGATAAAATCAGCTGAATGCGGCTTTTTAGTATACAAACCGACAAAAAGCGCCAGTTAACGTCCACGCCACAGTTTCTAACTTAGTACACTTGTAGTATTAGTAAAAATATCATAATTGTCGTAAAAATCAAGTTTATTGGTTGAGTATGAAGAAAGTTATAACTCTTTAAAGTTTTAAAAATACTTCGCGTCTCTTTTTACTTTTTTTTCAGCCAACTTTTTCAGCATCTATAGAACCGTTTTTCGTCACCTTGGGTTCAATCGATGCGGTTTGTCATGCCATAACTTTTCTCCTATTTTCGCGATAAACGGTTGTGGCTTCGCTGAGAAAATTTAAAAAAACTCTTTTTTAACTCACCTTGTGAAAACGGTCAAGTTGACCAACTACTCAGTTTTATTGTTAGAAGCAATAAAACCTATGGGCATATTACGTGCAATAAATTGCAAATAAGATTTACTTGTTTAGTTGTGAAATCACTTGTTAGTTTTGAAGTTTTAAATTTGATACTATGGTGAACGTAATTTCACTTACTAAGTTTGTTGCTTCATAAACTTTCAAATTGTAACGTCTTCATATACGTAGATACAGTCACATGACGTACATACAACATACGTATATATAGATCGTATAAGCTATAGTTTTTATTGTGTTGTCATTACTAATTTTATTGTTAATTTATAACTTAAAAATATATTTTTTAAAATCATAGTCAAGTTTTACCTCAATCAGAGTTTATAAATAAAAATAAACTTACTAACGCGCACACTCGTGGTAGCGTCAACGGTGAACTTTTCTTCGTCCGCTCACCGAAGATGTGTCGAATCGAGACAAGTAGTAACTTGATTTAGAGCAGACGTCTGTTTAAGACAAAACTAAATTTTTTTCTTTAAATTAATTTTTTGTACATTGACCTAAAAGTACCATACCACACATGTGCAGCTGAGAGAAAGGTGGCGGGAGCTGACCCGGGGGGGGGTTCTCCACGCGATTTTAGAAACTTTAGCGAGTAAAAGTGGGTGCGAGCCGATCTGGGGACCGGACCTTTCTGGGGGAATCGAGGTCGGGGTTGGGGGGGTATCCCCCTTAATGACCAATCCTTTTGATGACTATATATAATTTTTATTCCATAAAATTGGTTGTACTTAAGGGGGAGGCTACCTGTAAAAGAGAAAATTTTAGCTTCTCCGATTCGCTTCCAATTTGCACACAATGAAGCCACAGGGAAGGCGCATCGCAGACGTAAAGCCCTGTTCATACTTGTCCTTAAGAACGCAAGGACAGGGACAAGGACAAGTTTCGATCAGCTGCTGTGAAGAATTAACACAAGCGTTTCGGCTAATGTTTTGCATACAATATTGAAGTGATCCCATTTTCATTCATGCAAAAAGTTGGCTAATTTGGCCATGCCAATCAATTAAGGACAAAATGATAGGGACAAGGAAAAGGACGAGTATAAACCGGGCTTAACAAACTGGAACCCATGCGTTTGCCAATTTTTCACTAAGGACTTCCAGAGATTCAATTTTACGTGTAAATCAAAGGTGCAAAAAAGGTTTTTTTGTGGTTGCAAAGCGTCCCTTCACTCGAAATTTTTGTTAACACTGACGAAGATGTTTTTTACATGATTCGATAGCCTAACGTCATATATCAGCCTCTATGATCCGTTTTTTTTAATTTTTGTCTATGGCCTGAACAATGACGCCAAATGTAAAATCACTCAAATTTGGCCGGCCCAAAAAACGGCCATTTTTTCACATTTCGCCCTCAATTTTAGATTTGAAAAGACATATAGAAAATCCAGATCATACGATTTCGTGCATTCATGTGGGCTACTACTATGCTTAGTTTCAGCCTGATTGGCTTGAAGTGGTTTGTGCTAGAACTGTCCAAATAAGGGCTACTTTTAGGCTTTTTGGTGTACTTTTGCCTATGTAAATACACTATCACTGACAAACGCACTGAACCAAAAGTGCACCTTCAACTTTAATTGTTCCTATCTGAAGTAAGGTGCCTTGGGGGAGAAACATGTGTGAAAATAAGCAAAATTGAAGAACTTTGATTTTTGAGCTGGGTAGCCCCCCCCTTAAGGGGTGGGGCTACCTGTAAAAGTGAAAATTTTATGTTCTCCGATTCGCTTCAAATTTGCATACGATCTGGGATTTGAAAATACATATAAATATTTCGGATCATACAATTTTGCGCTTACATTCTAGGTATGCCAAGTTTCAGCCCGATTGGTTTGATGTGGTTTGTGCTAAAACTGTCCAACTAAGGACTACTTTTACTCTTTTTTTGCACTCTTTCGCCTATGTAAATACACTGACAAACGCACTGAACCAAAAGTGCACCTTCAAGCAAGTTCTAACCTGAAGTTGGGGTGCCTTGGGGGAGTAACAGATGTGAAAATAAGCAAAATTGGAGAACTTTGATTTTTGACCTGGGTAGCCCCTTCCCTTAAGCCGAAAAAGGATGAAAACTAGATAAGAAAAATGCCCTACGGGAGGCTTGAAAATTGACCTGCTAAAAGTGTGGAAACTAGAGTATGTTTATTGAGCAATAGGCCGCTTGCTGCGCCCTATTATTGCGGGCACCGTCGGCTCTACCATCAGCCTTACATTAGAATATAAGTAAATATAAACTCTTAGCAACATGGCAACAACAAACTTAGCAACATTTATGCATGGTAGCATTTTCATGTATAATAAATACCATTCAATATTTGATGATCATACTACCAACTGCACCAGCCATAACAGCTGTAGTAATGGGATATAAATTGATCATGTGGTTGTAAGTATGTATAAGAAAAATAAACTCTCGAGTATGGGTTCTTTGCAAATAAATTTCTCAATAACTATCCTCATCCTGGCTAATGTGTGTACTGTACATGCGGTTGCGAGTGTTTTCATACTTTCCTTGGAAGGCATGTTCACCCCAGTCTGGACAGGTGCGTCAGCCCCCCTCCATAATGTTTAGAAAGTGGCACGCGAGGCAAGCATCGGTGACTCAATAAGCAATAAGGTCACGATGCAAAAAGTCAATGCGTCGCGCTCCAAAATAATTTACTACCTGTCCACGTATGCTAACGCATAATGCTTAAAGTATAAAAGTACAGTATAAACCAACTCGGTTTTTTATAAAAATACGTTACGAAGCAACTCGGTTTTTTTAGAGTTACACGTGAGATTAGTAGTCTTACGTAAGATTATATTGGTTAGTGTATTGGTCGATTGTATTCGATCCTTGGCCATTTGAAGCATATACCAGGCATAACACTGCAGGTAGATGCAGTTACCGTTTTATGCACGTTTAATTTAAAATTTACGGTAGTCTCCTTCAAAGGGTTTTATCTTTTGGCAGAATAAAAACAGGCAGTATTGGGTCCGTGTATTCTAGCGTTTCTAGGAACCTAGTGACTTTGTGCACCTTTACTCTGCAACAAAGCCGTGGTGCCCGCAATAATAGGGCGCAGCAAGCGGCCTATTGCTCAGTAAACATACTCTAGTTTCCACACTTTTAGCAGGTCAATTTTTGGCTTCAGCTTCGAACGCTCATCAGCCTATTATGCTATCAGCCTCCCGTAGGGGCATTTTTCTTTATCTAGTATTAATATCAATAATTTTCTAATTTTTCCATTTTTAATTTAAGGGCTGGAGCTCTCCAGGTCAAAAATCAGAAATATCTCCAATTTTCCTTAAAGAATGTTAGATATTTTGGTGTTTTTAAAATAGGCAAATTGTTAGGAGGTTAGGTTGTTTATTTCGTCGTATGTCGTTAGGGAAAAGGAAAGGTCAATGGTGGTGTCACTGATAGGTGTAGTGGTATTCTGCTGGAAAGGAATACGGGAAGTATGATCGAGTTTATGGGGGGGGGGGGTAATTCGGCCTTTTAAGCGCGATCTTTACTCCGGAGGAACGCCCCGGTTAATCTTCTCGCCGGCGATTTCCCGAGAACAATTCAGCTTATTTAAGGTAGCCTCGCAAAACTTTTTGCGTTCAGCTCTGCGTTAATATCAGTACTACTTTAATAGTCTATCGAAAGAGACATGCAAAAAAACCTATTTACAATAAGTTCGGTCCTTTATGTGATGTGTCAATTTTATGCATTGATTTCTATTCCTTTTTGTTTTAGACATACCTCATCGAAACTCAATCGATTTTGATATCTTGGTATACCTAGAAAGTTCTCTCAAAATTCTAGAGTGATTGATCTTCGATTTTTCATTTTGCAAATATCTATTTTTCAAAAAAATCAGATCGTATTTGAGGACTAAAAGTGTGGGGCAAAATTTGAAGAATCAAAGAACTTTTCTTTTTTTTTTTCTTTCTTGATTTTCTCGACGGAGTGGGCCAGGAAAAGGTGTTTGTCGAAGTAGTTGCCACACTTTTCACTTTTTCACAGTTAGCCCCCTATCCTTAGAGACTGTCTTTCCGTTGAAAAATTACAAAAAATCTAATTTTTTAGAAATTAATAAAAATTTGTTTTAGAAGTTTATGTTTGTAGGTTTTTCATTTTTAGTTTGCTTATTTTCACGACTATATATCTCCGCAAAACTTGCACGTATTCTTCAGTTTATAGGAACAATTTAAAGTTAAGAAACTGCATCTTTCAATAATATGGTAATCATTTTATCTTGAAAATAACTTTTTTTGCGACGGTAAAAATTGTCTAAAAATTAAAATTTTATCAAATATGAATGTATGAGTCTTTCTTTAGCACAAACTTTCCTAGAGACATTATGTAAATAGCTTAAACGCCTAAGTAGTTCCCCACATGAGTGCCCCCTTACGATATACATATTTTCTGGAACTTTTCTATATGTCTTTCTCAACTCACTTTTTAGCAAGAATTTTTGGCGAACTATTCGTTGCTTGTACAAAATATGTAGGTATTAACATGCTTTGCTAGAAAAAAGAGCCCGGAAAGAGCCTTGCAAAAAATGAGGAAAACTTCTGTTTATTCAAGCTTCTAATCTCTACCGCAACGAAGCCAAGCAATATCTTTTATTTTGTAATTATAAATATGTCATTATTATACATTTAATATCCAACAAAAATATGACATACGATCATAGAGGCTGGAAACATTAATGAATTATGTTACATGCAAATCAACACTATATGCAATCACGGACGAAACACAATGCAATGTTACGAACGCTCACGGAACATAATAGAATGCCAGTAATAACTCTCATATTTTATGAATTAAATAACTTAAATTAGCAGGTTAATAGTTATTATAACTAAGCACTGGTTATTAAAAATGCAGCATACAATTTAAAAATGTTAGAGAAAAAATTAAAAGGTTACGTCGCGAGCAGGTTGACCTGCAAGGGCGATGCCATTAGATTTCGAGTCTAACGCCTTAACCACTCGGCCATCGCGACACATTTTTTAGTGTGCTAAATGTACGTTATAAACCTTAGCTAATCAGAACTAGTTCCGTTATGCACGTTTATTTGCAAAATTCAATCTGATTGGTTGTTCTGTGTCAAGTTTTTGCAAAACGCTCTCAGACAACGTTGAATATTTTTTTGCGTGTACGATCAATGAACAAACCCTGTTGTTTTGCGCAAGCTTTGTTGCCAGCCAAACCTCGTGACAAAGGCGTGACGTGATGACGTTTTTACCTCATTCGTGACTCGAGCGGTGCAATTTGCCAAGAAAGGCTGTGAGTTTGTTGTTGAAATTCACAAATAAATTGTTGTTGCTCATCTTGAATTGTGTTGCAACATTAGCTGTGGTTAGGCTCAGATTGTTTAAATGGGAAAGTGCAGTTGGGTCTTGGGTGGTGGGGTATAGTGGACCTATTTTTGGAGCAGAGCAATATTGTGAGGTTTGAGTGCTTTATTATATTTTAAAGCATCGTGTACAGTGGCGTACCCAGGGGGGGGGGGGGGTCGCGTCACCCCCCCCTTTTTTCACTTTTTCCCTGTAGGTTCCCCTTTGGTTTTATGACACTGCTGAAAAAAATTTTCCGGCATGTCCCCCAATTAACCAAAATTACACTGAAATTTCAAAATATCACTTCTTTTTGGGTGGTGGGGGGGGGGGGGCGAGGATTCAAAAGGGGGGCTGATGATGGTGACGAGGGGGGGGTGAAAGGGGTGAAAACTGCAACGAGTGGTTGAGAAAGTTAGTTAAATTTTTTATGTTTATAATATCAAAAATTTTATTTTACGCAATGTTGTGATATAGTGGTTGAGGTTAGAGGCCAAAGTGGAGTTTTTTATTTTGAAATATTCATTGAAAAACCATTTCTAAGCAACAGTTGTTGTGAAATCATAGTGGTTGCAGGGGTCTGGGGGCGGCAGCCCCCAGAAGTAAAGTTTTTTAGAATTTTGAAATAAAAAATTTGCATTGAAAAAGCAATTCTAAGCAAACATGATAGTAAAAAGAGTGGTGCAGGGGTCTGGGGGCGGCAGCCCAGAAGCTAAAGTTTTTTAGAATTTTGAAATAAAATTTGCATTGAAAAGCATTTAAGCAACATGGTAGAAAAAAGAGTGGTTGCAGGGGTCTGGGTTTGGCCCCCCCCAAGAAGCTGGAGTATTTTAGAATTTTGAAATAATAATTGCATAGAAAAACCAATTCTAAGCAACACTTGTGTGAATCATAGTTTACAGCGGTCTGTTCAGAGTAGATTTGTTATGTCAATATTCAACTTTTACATTTAGATAAAAAAACAAAAAATGGCCCATGGGGGGACTAGAAATGAAATAGTTGTATAAGGAAAAATTAAGAAAAACCATGGGTGAAAGGGCTGTCCTTAGACTTCGTCTCCATCCACCACCACAGGTTTTAATTAAAAGCCAAAAAATATATAACTAAATACCAATAATAGTTGTAGCATTACTCATTATTAATGCACCATAGCAGTATAAGTCATGTATATACATTAGAGCAGTAATGATTAGGGGAGAGATCCTGAAAGAAATTTTGGAAAATTTTTAAATTTAGTGTATTAGTCAATTGGGAAGTGAATTTTTCCGGTCATAACAAGGAAGAAAATACAACAGAAAAACACCCACCCCCCCCACCAACAACCCACCACGTTCTCTTAATTTTTCGATGAGATTTGATTGTCTTACATGAAATTTAAGAATAAGTAAGTTGTTGTCTTGCGTTCGGAGGCAAGCAACAACACCAAAACAACAAAACCAAAACAAAAAAACAACGGCCTCTGGAAAAATTTCGATTTGAGGGCAAATTTCATCAATTTACGGCTGCAAAAATTAGCCCATGGGGGGACTAGCACAGTAGCGTACCCGTGAAATTTGCATTGAAAAACCAATTCCAAGCAACACTTGTCGTTAAATCATAGTGGTTGCAGAGGTCTGGGGGCGGCTGCCCCCAGGAAAAAAAATTGATAATTTTTTATTTTTAGGCAAATTTAATTGGAGACTATCGAAAAATTTTTTCGGCCGGGTCATAAAAACTAAATGGGGAAGACAAGCTTGTTTAAAAGTTTGTCTGAACAATGAACAACCCCAGCGAGATGACACCGCAAAGCAAAGTATAATAAAGTCAGCGCGCTGCTCGCCTCCGGAAAATTTTTTCGATTTTGAGTGCAAATTTTATCAATTTATGGCTATTTTTGTTATGCAGCTCCAAAAAAGTTTCCTTTGCTCTGGGCAAAAAGTGGGTATATGTATCTCCTATATCCCCTTCACTTTCCGCCCTCTCGCCTCCGCTCACGAACGTCTAAGGACAGCCCTTGTCAACCAACTAGAAATGACTATATTTTGTAAAAATACTTAGTCGATTGTGAATTCATCGTGTTCAGAGAGTCAGATTTTATATGTGAGCGTTATCGTTGTTACTAAATGGATTTTTTTGGCAAAATTGATAATATTTCAAACTTTCAACTTATTTAGATGAAAAGAGCACGAAAAACTGGCCCATGGCGAGACTAGCAAACCTGACGTTGTATACAGAAAAAAATTGAAGAAAAACCGTGGGTGACAAGGGCTGTCCTTGGACGTTCGTCCTCCACCAGTGGCGTACCCAGGGGGGGGGTATGGGGACATCAGCCCCCCCCTTCGCGATTTTAGCCCCCCCCCCCCTTCGCGATTTCAGCCCCCCCCCCCTTTTTTCACTTTTTTCCTGTGGTCTTCTTTGGTTTTATGACACCGCTGAAAAAAATTTTCCGGCACGTTCCCAATTGACTAAAATTACACTGAAATTTCAAAAATTTTCCAAAATTTTCTTTCGAGGGGATCTCTCCCCTAATTCATTACTGCTCTAATGTATATACATGACTTATATCTGCTATGGTGCATTAATAATGAGTAATGCTGACAACTATTATTGGTATTTAGTTATATATTTTGTGTGGCTTTTAATTAAAAACCGTGTGGTGGGTGGAGTGGAGGACGAACGTCTAAGGACAGCCCTTGTCACCCATGGTTTTTCTTCAATTTTTTCCTGTATACAACGTATTTTTCAGGTTTGCTAGTCCCCCCATGGGCCGATTTTTGTGCTTTTTTTATCTAAATAGGTTAAAAGTTTGAAATATTTGACATAACAAAATCTGACTCTGAACAGACCGCTGCTACAACTATGATTTCACGACAAGTGTTGCTTAGAATTGGTTTTTCTATGCAATTATTATTTCAAAATTCTAAAAATACTCCAGCTTCTGGGGGGGGCTGCCAAACCCAGACCCCTGCAACCACTCTTTTTTACTACCAGTGTTGCTTAGAATTGCTTTTTCAATGCAAATTTTATTTCAAAATTCTAAAAAAGCTTTAGCTTCTGGGCTGCCGCCCCCAACCCCTGCAACCACTCTTTTTTTACTACCAGTGTTGCTTAGAATTGCTTTTTCAATGCAAATTTTATTTCAAAATTCTAAAAAAGCTTTAGCTTCTGGGGGCTGCCGCCCCCAGACCCCTGCAACCACTATGATTTCACAACAACTGTTGCTTAGAAATGGTTTTTCAATGCAAAATTTATTTCAAAATTCTAAAAAAGCTCCAGCTTCTGGGGGCTGCCGCCCCCAGACCCCTGCAACCACTATGATTGCACGACATGTTGCGTAAATAAAACTTTTTCGCAATATCAATGAAATCAGTAAAAAAATTTTCAAAAGCTGAACTTTCTGCAGACTGCCGCGGACTGCGTGTGCGTTTTCACCCTTTCCCCCCCCCCCCCCCGGTCGTCGACCATCAGTTCAGCCCCCCCCCTTTGCGAAATCCTGGGTACGCTACTGTCCTCCACTCCACCCACCCCACGGTTTTTAATTAAAAGCCACACAAAATATATAACTAAATACCAATAATAGTTGTCAGAATTACTCATTATTAATACACCATACCAGATATGAGTCATGTATATATACATTAGAGCAGTAATGAATTAGGGGCAAGATCCCCTCGAAAGAAAATTCTGGGAAATTTTTGAAATTTCAGTGTAATTTTGGTCAATTGGGGACATGCCGGAAAATTTTTTTCAGCAGTGTCATAAAACCAAAGGGGGACCCCCGGGAAAAAGTGAAAAAAGGGGGGGGTGGAATCGCGCCCCCCCCCCCCCCCCCCCCTGGGTACGCCACTGTACACGATGCTTTAAAATATAATAAAGCACTCAAACCTCACAATATTGCTCTGCTCCAAAAAATAGGTCCACTATACCCCACCACCCAAGACCCAACTGCACTTTCCCATTCAACAATCTGAGCCTAACCACAAGCTAATGTTGCAACACAATTCAAGATGAGCAACAACAATTTATTTGTGAATTTCAACAACAAACTCACAGCCTTTCTTGGCAAATGTGCACCGCTCGAGTCACGAATGAGGTAAAAACGTCATCACGTCACGCCTTTGTCACGAGGTTTGGCTGGCACAAAGCTTGCGCAAAACAACAGGGTTTGTTCATTGATCGTACACGCAAAAAAATATTCAACGTTGTCTGAGAGCGTTTTGCAAAAACTTGACACCGAACAACCAATCAGATTGAATTTTGCAATAAACGTGCATAAGGAACTAGTTCTGATTAGCTAAGGTTTATAACGTACATTTAGCACACTAAAAAATGTGTCGCGATGGCCGAGTGGTTAAGGCGTTAGACTCGAAATCTAATGGGCATCGCCCTCGCAGGTTCGAATCCTGCTCGCGACGTAACCTTTTAATTTTTTTTCTGACATTTTTTAAAATTGTATGCTGCATTTTTAATAACCAGTGCTTAGTTATAATAACTATTAACCTGCTAATTTAAGTTATTTAATTCATAAAATATGAGAGCTGTATCACTGGCATTCTATTATGTTCCGTGAGCGTTCGTACACATTTGCATTGTGTTTCGTCCGTGATTGCATATAGTGTTGATTTGCATGTAACATAATTCATTAATGTTTCCAGCTATGTGTATGCATATTTTTGTTGGATATTAAATGTATAATAATGACATATTTATAATTACAAATAAAAGATATTGCTTGGCTTCGTTGCGGTAGAGATTAGAAGCTTGAATAAACAGAAGTTTTCCTCATTTTTTGCAAGGCTCTTTCCGGGGCTCTTTTTTTAGCAAAGCATGTTAATACCTACATATTTTGTACAAGCAACGGAATCAGCTTTGTCAAAAATTCTTGCTAAAAAGTGAGTTGAGACAAGTCATTTGTCAAAGTTCCAGAAAATATGTATATGTTAAGGGGGCACTCAGGGGAACCGACTTTGGCGTTTAATTTTTTTACCATAATGTCTTGAAGGAAAGTTGTTCAAAATGAAAGTAGCTTTCATATCATGTGCATATTGTGATAAAATTTTTTTTTAATTTTTTAGACAATTTTGTAGCCGTCGCAAAAAAAATTTTGTTTCCATATAAAATGATTACTCATATTATTGAAATATGCAGTTTCTTAGCTTTAAATTGATGCATTAAACTTAAGAATACGTTGAAGTTTTGCTGAGTTATTTAGCCGTGAAAATAGCAAATCTAAAATGAAAAACCTACAAAGCTGATAAATCTTCGAAAATGTCAAATTTTTGATTTAATTTCTTGAAAAATTGAGTATGGCTTTTTGTAACTTTTTCAACGGAAATATGCAGTCCTAGGACAGGTCTAATTTTTGAAAAAGTGAAACGTGTGGGCTAACCTTACATTTTTGCGTAGCGAAATCGACTACTTTTTTTTGACTTGGGTCCCAGCTGCCGTTTGCGATTGAGTTGAAAATTTGCACAGTGAAAGAAAAAATATAAATGCAGACGTGAAAGTTTTTCGATTTTCAAATTTTGGCCCGCAGCACTTTTTGTAGTCGCTCAAACACGACTGATTTTTGAAAAATTGATTTTTTGCAAAATGAAAAATCGAAGATCAATCACGTCTAGATTTTTGAGAGATCTTTCTATTAATACCAAGATCATCAAAATCGGTTGCAGTTTCGCTGAGCTAGGTCAAAAACAAAATTAGTGTGAATAGGAAATTCGACATGGTCATAAAATTTGACACATTCACATTAAAGTGCTGAACTGTATTGTAAATAGGTTTTTTTGATGTCTCTTTGATATACAATTAAAGTGGTATTGCTATTTAGTGCATGAGCTGAGCGCCAAACATGAGTTTTGTTGCTGAGCGCTACCTTAAATAAGGCTGAATTTCTCTTCGGGTGAAATCGCCCGCGAGGAAGATTCACACCGGGGCGTTTCTTCCGGGGGGAAGATTCACCCCGTGTTTTTAAAAGGCCGGAATTTTACCGGCCCGGTCGTCGCCGCCCGATTAAGGCTCGATTCATACTTTCGTCCGTATGTCCGTTTTGCCAGCAGAATGACGTCACTAGCAGCCTAGTGCAGTGGATCAGCCAGCGCATGTGACGTCATTATTTCGTCATTTTGTCGGTTGAACGGACATACGGACGAAAGTATGAATCGAGCCTAAGGGGGCGCTCCGGGAATCAAGGTTTTGGGCCGTATTTTTTAAAAACAGCCAAAATGACCTATCATTCTTGAAGGAAAGTTGCCCAAAATACTATTTCTGATGTTTTGACGTGCATATCTCCATAGCAAAAAATTTGGAAAAAATTGGACAATTACTGATTTTACTAGATAAGAAAAATGCCCTACGGGAGGCTGATAGCATAATAGGCTGATGAGCGTTCGAAGCTGAAGCAAAAAATTGACCTGCTAAAAGTGTGGAAACTAGAGTATGTTTACTGAGCAATATTCCGCTCGCTGCGCCCTATTATTGCGGGCACCACGGCTTTGTTGCAGAGTAAAGGTACAAAAAGTCACTAGGTTCCTAGAAACGCTAGAATACACGGACCCAATACTGCCTGTTTTTATTCTGCCAAAAGATAAAACCCTTTGAAGGAGACTACCGTAAATTTTAAATTAAACGTGCATAAAACGGTAACTGCATCTACCTGCAGTGTTATGCCTGGTATATGCTTCAAATGACCAAGGATCGAATACAATCGACCAATACACTAACCAATATAATCTTACGTAAGACTACTAATCTCACGTGTAACTCTAAAAAAACCGAGTTGCTTCGTATTGTACTTTTATAAAAACCCGAGTTGGTTTATACTGTACTTTTATACTTTAAGCATTATGTGTTAGCATACGTGGACAGGTAGTAAATTATTTTGAAGCGCAACGCATTGACTTTTTGCATCGTGACCTTATTGCTTATTGAGTCACCGATGCTTGCCTCGCGTGCCACTTTGTAAACATTATGGAGGGGGGCTGACGTACCTGTCCAGACTGGGGTGAACATTCCTTCCAAGGAAAGTATGACAACACTCGCAACCGCATGTACAGTACACACATTAGACAGGATGAGGATAGTTATTGAGAAATTTATTTACAAAGAACCCATACTCGAGAGTTTATTTTTCTTATACATACTTACAACCACATGATCAATTTATATCCCATTACTACAGCTGTTACGGCTGGTGCAGTTGGTAGTATGATCATCTTAATATTGAATGGTATTTCTTATACATGAAAATGCTACCATGCATAAATGTTGCTAAGTTTGTTGTTGTCATGTTGCTAAGAGTTTATATTTACTTATATTCTAATATAAGGCTAATGGTGGAGCCGACGGTGCCCGCAATAATAGGGCGCAGCAAGCGGCCTATTGCTCAGTAAACATTCTCTAGTTTCCACACTTTTAGCACGTCAATTTTTGACTTCAGCTTCGAACGCTCATCAGCCTATTATGCTATCAGCCTCCCGTAGGGCATTTTTCTTATCTAATTTTCATCCTTTTTCGGCTTAAGGGAAGGGGCTACCCAGGTCAAAAATCAAAGTTCTCCAATTTTGCTTATTTTCACATCTGTTACTCCCCCAAGGCACCCCAACTTCAGGTTAGAAGCTTGAAGGTGCACTTTTGGTTCAGTGCGTTTGTCAGTGTATTTACATAGGCGAAAGAGTGCAAAAAAAGAGTAAAAGTAGTCCTTAGTTGGACAGTTTTAGCACAAACCACATCAAACCAATCGGGCTGAAACTTGGCATACCTAGAATGTAAGCGCAAAATTGTATGATCCGAAATATTTATATGTATTTTCAAATCCCAAATCGTGTGCAAATTTGAAGCGAATCGGAGAACCTAAAATTTTCACTTTTACAGGTAGCCCCACCCCTTAAGGGGGGGCTACCCAGCTCAAAAATTAAAGTTCTTCAATTTTGCTTATTTTCACACATGTTTCTCCCCCAAGGCACCTTACTTCAGATAGGAACAATTAAAGTTGAAGGTGCACTTTTGGTTCAGTGCGTTTGTCAGTGATAGTGTATTTACATAGGCAAAAGTACACCAAAAAGCCTAAAAGTAGCCCTTATTTGGACAGTTCTAGCACAAACCACTTCAAGCCAATCAGGCTGAAACTAAGCATAACAGTAGCACACATGAATGCACGAAATCGTATGATCTGGATTTTCTATATGTCTTTTCAAATCTAAAATTGAGGGCGAAATGTAAAAAAATGGCCGTTTTTTGGGCCGGCCAAATTTGAGTGATTTTACATTTGGCGTCATTGTTCAGGCCATAGACAAAAATTAAAAAAACGGATCATAGAGGCTGATATATGACGTTAGGCTATCGAATCATGTAAAAAACATCTTCGTCAGTGTTAACAAAAATTTTGAGTGAAGGGACGCTTTGCAACCACAAAAAAACCTTTTTTGCACCTTTGATTTACACGTAAAATTTAATTTCTGGAAGTCCTTAGTGAAAAATTGGCAAACGCATGGGTTCCAGTTTGTTAAGCCCGGTTTATACTCGTCCTTTTCCTTGTCCCTATCATTTTGTCCTTAAGTGATCGGCATGGCCAAATTAGCCAACTTTTTGCAAGAATGAAAATGGGATCACTTCAATATTGTATGCAAAACATTAGCCGAAACGCTTGTGTTAATTCTTCACAGCAGCTGATCGAAATTTGTCCTTGTCCCTGTCCTTGCGTTCTTAAGGACAAGTATGAACAGGGCTTTACGTCTGCGATGCGCCTTCCCTGTGGCTACATTGTGTGCAAATTGGAAGCGAATCGGAGAAGCTAAAATTTTCTCTTTTACAGGTAGCCTCCCCCTTAAGTACAACCAATTTTATGGAATAAAAATTATATATAGTCATCAAAAGGATTGGTCATTAAGGGGGATGCTCTCCCCCCCAACCTGACCTCGATTTCCCCCCAGAAAGGTGCGGTCCCCAGATCGGCTCGCACCCACTTTTACTGGGTAAAGTTTCTAAAAATGCGCGTAGAACCCCCCCCCGGGTCAGCTCCCCCCACATTTCCTCAGCTGCACATGTGTGGTATGGTAATATTCAGTCAATGTACAAAAAGTTAACTAAAAGAAAAAAATTTAATTTGCTCAAACAGACGTTTCTCGTCTCTAAATCAAGTTACTGACTTGTCTCGAGTCGACACATTCTCGGTGAGCGGACGAGAAAAAGTTCAACCGTTGCGCTACCACGATTGTGCGCGTTATTCAGTTTATTTTATTTATAAACTCTGATGGAGGTACAACTTGACTATGATTTTAAAAAATAGATTTTTAAGTAATAAATTAACAATAAAATTAGTAATGACAACACAATAAAAACTATAGCTTATACGATCTATATATACGTATGTTGTATGTACGTCATGTGACTGTATCTACGTATATGAAGACGTTACAATTTGAAAGTTTATGAAGCAACAAACTTAGTAAGTGAAATTACGTTCACCATAGTATCAAATTTAAAACTTCAAAACTAACAAGTGATTTCACAACTAAACAAGTAAATCTTATTTGCAATTTATTGCACGTAATATGCCCATAGGTTTTATTGCTTCTAACAATAAAACTGAGTAGTTGGTCAACTTGACCGTTTTCACAAGGTGAGTTAAAAAAGAGAGTTTTTTTAAGTTTTCTCAGCGAAGCCACAACCGTTTATCGCGAAAATAGGAGAAAAGTTATGGCATGACCAACCGCATCGATTGAACCCAATGTGACGAAAAACGGTTCTATAGATGCTGAGAAAAGTTGGCTGAAAAAAGTAAAAAGAGACGCGAAGTATTTTTAAAAAAACTCTAAACAGTTATAACTTTCTTCATACTCAACCAATAAACTTGATTTTTACGACAATTATGTATTTTTACAAAATACTACAAGTGTACTAAGTTAGAAACTGTGGCGTGGACGTTAACTGGCGCTTTTTGTCGGTTTGTATACTAAAAAGCCGCATCAAGCTGATTTTATCCTATTATAGGTTTATCGCGCCAAACCTGATTCGACTTTTACACAAATTCAGCAAGTAAGCCAGTGCATCAACGCTTTTTGAGGTTTTGCAAACAGACGATACGTAGATTTTATTAGTCGTAGTGAAAAATTTTATTGCGTTCTGTGCAAAAAAATCGCACAAGAAACCATTTTCAGAAGCAGCAGACTCAAATATAGGCTGTGTGAATACAAAACCAATTTTTCGGCATTCGATTATAAAAAGCTGGTAAGATATTTTTCTACAAAATTTTGCACAATTATAGCCTTAGGCTCTGCGCAGTTGAACAATTTTTTAGTTTTTTAAAATAAAGCTTAGAAATTTTTTTGTACGAATTTTATTGCTCAGAGTTCGACTTCGAAAACACATAATGACATTTTTAATCCAAACCTGACATAAATGTTAAAAACCAAAATAATGTTCAACTAGAGAAGCGCATAAGCTACATTTTGGTATATAAAGTGTGACTATACGCAAAGTATAAGCAGAGTTATCGTTTGCCGAAAATTCACTCACGTTTGGTGCTCTGGGAGTCACGTGACATGCTCACGTGATTTGAAATTTTGCCTCCAGTGTTCTTTTGTGCCATAGCACATATATGTACAGTAAAGTTCGACATTTGCCAATTTTTTTGCCCATTTTCGATGTAACCCCCGATTCCCGGAGCGCCCCCTTAAATCACCGGCCGGCCAGCCAGATTCGATCGCGACAAAATTAGGCCGGCATAACAATCTGGCAGGCTAAGTTTATGCCAAAATGACACTCTGGATTTGGATAAATGGGTTTTGTATAAAATTTCGGCTCCTTTTTCCTACCTCGTGGCCATGATACATGTAAGGCTCGATTCATCCTTTCGTCCGTATGTCCGTTCAGCCTGCAGAACGACGTCACTAGCAGCCTAGTGCAGTGGATCAGCCAGCGCATGTGACGTCATTATTTCGTCATTTTGTCGGCAGAACGGACATACGGCTGTAAGTATGAATCGAGCCTAACGGCAACGGGGTCAAAAATTTAGGGACCCCTCGCACAGCAACCTGATTGACCAAAAATCCCCCAATTTTGCAAATTCTTCCTAAAAAGTACCATTTTTACTAAGATTTTCTACTAACATTTCTACTAACCAAGATTTTTTACTAACAGATTTACACTAGTTTACACTAACACTTTACGGACCCTCCCCCGGCCCTTGATTGTGATGGGGTCCCCCCGTCGGCCATCCCCAACCCCCAAATATATCTCGCGGCAATCGAACCAGGTTGACAGTTGACTTCGGTGGGGGCCGCGCTTCAATTAGCCTCGGCCCGGGCCTGACACTGCTTGGCGACTAATCACTATTCTACTATAAAAAAGCAATAAAGCAAATATCTTTTAATTATAAATAAATAACATATAGTATAACAGAACAAATTACAAACGCAACGCTAATGCATTCATGAGCACGTTAATTCATTGTACTTATTTTGTGCATTTTTTAAATAAAAAAAAAAATAAGTAAAAAAAAAAAACGTTTTCGACAGTTTTGCCGGGGTAACACTTGACAACTTACGATTAATTTTCAATCAATAATTTATAGTACGCATATTAATTATGGAAACTATAATTTGTTATGAGATAAATGCTTGCTAAAATAGCTTGAAACAATCATTTTTAATTTTCACAGAAAATATTTTTCAGCCAGTTACGACAATTTTCTAAAATTTATTTTAACTAAGCCAAAATAAAAACCAACAAAAACGCCTTATAAAAAAAAAAAAAAAACACACAACAAACCAACAACTCCCAAACTATACCCAAAACCCACCCCCCCCCTTCCCCTTTAAAATATAAAATCACACTATTTAACAATTCTTCTTTAACAAAACACAATAAAATAAACAACCCAAACCAAAAAACTACCAGAACAAATATTAAAAAAATTAATAAATACACACACATATATTCTATTTATACTAAAATAAAAAAAAAAAATTTATATAAAATATTTTGCGTTACATCAATTTCATTCACAGAAATTTGTAAAAATGTACTTCCGTGGACTAAATCTCAAGTCTCGATGTTGCAATCTTTTCATGCGTTATTTTACGTGTTTTTTAGACAATTTCTGATGTGTCAATTTTTTTATTTGTATTAATTTAGCCTATTTCGTGAAAAAATTAGATTAAATAATTCCTATATTTTTCAAAATTCGAAAAATTTCAAAATTAAAGGTCCGTAACTTCTTTTCTGCTTCATATAAATGCACCAAACTTAGCATTGAAATTTACCCTGTTATTGGCTATGTTGGTGTAAAGAATGAAATTAGTTGGAGTTACACTGTCAATTTTACAAGCAAAACAAGAAAAATGCAAAAATTCACGAAATTTGACTACTTTGACAGTGTCTGCTGACTAGCTTGTTACAGATTTAAGCTAGATAATGTGCACAAGTGTAGTTTCAGTCAAGTTCTTTAACGTGAAAAAGACAGCTATTAAATTCATTGAGTCAATCCGAAGTTATAGCACGTTATAAAAACTGTCGAAAACGTAACTACCACCTTAAGTCGATTTAAGGTAGTTATTAGAATTTACACCTTTCAAGTCATAAAAAAGTAAACTGAATTCTCCTCAGTTTTTTCCTTTGTATTTTCAATCTATTCTCAGTACCCCTATTTTTCGATTACCCTATGTATTAATTATCAAACACATCACCGGAGATTGTTTTAAATTGCACAATACCAAGGAAAAAACAACCGCTTTTAAGTTCAGCTTGAGCTAAACTAACATTAAATCCGTTAAGTTGAATGCAAGTAAAGTCGCAGCTAAGCCTCGGTTGTCAGACTAAACTTTTTAGGGCCAACTGCACTAATATTCAGAGGTGCAGCGCACGTAAAACATTAAATAAATTTAACTTTTTATCTGAATAAATCTTAAATTTTAAGAAACTAAGTCTGAGCTAAATCGCTTTAAGCTAAACCACAGTCCAATTTGGTGCAGTCCACCTAACATTTAGTAGAAAAGACGTTCACTTACCGTATTACCTCGAATAAAGCCCCAGGCTTGAATAAAGCCCCAGCCTTGAATAAAGCCCCAGGGAAGAGGCTCACGAAAATATAAAGCCCCAGCCTTGAATAAAACCCCAGAGGTTCAAGTGTAATATTAAGGTAACATAATGACTGACGGTTACTGATTCAAAAAATAGTCGGACGATAATCAAGGGTTCATTTATATACTGCTTTAACACTTATGAACAAGGCCGTCTTCTCAAAACTGACGAAAAAATAAAGCCCCAGCCTTGAATAAAGCCCCAGGCAAGGTGTTCGCGAAACAATAAATTCGCTGGGGATTCATTCGAAATAATACGGTATGCTTACAGCCTCTTGTCGGTTTAATCTCGAAAGTTACGAAAAAATCACGCCGCTAATGATATTACAAGACCTGAGCACATTACGATATCGAAACAAACGTGTTCTAATGCACTACCTACCCAATAAGTACAAAAAAATAGTTTCATTCCTTAAAAGATATCCATAGGACCATTTTTCGACCAGAATGAACAATTATTTTCACCAAAAGGACCCTTTTGATCCAAAATTCAAACATTACGGCTAAAAATGCAAAATATATAAGTCGGATTTAATCCCACAAAGATTGAAATTTACTGAACCAATTTTCAACAATTAAACAAAAATACCAAATCAAGAGTTGGAGTTTTAGTCCAAATTTCGAGACCATTCTTAAACTACCACCGGATTCAATAGACCCAACAAGCAGTCAAGTATTAGCAATATCACACACAGACACAATTACTATTGACCACATTAACTTGCATAAAAAATAAAAATAACTATTTACAACAGATATTACTAATTATATTAGTCTTTATTTTACATACCAATAAGCAATAAATAAATCGATACCTTAAACCCATTAACAAATAATGGTAAGTAAAATAATTACCAGCTTTACGTAACCTGCATAAAAATGTTGGAAAGATCCGACCACCACTATTATCTTGAAATGCTTCATGAGAGTTTACGGCTTTCATATTTTAACTTTATTTTTCGTCCAAATTTCCAGACAATAAGTACCGTACAAGAAAATGATTTTAGGCAAATAAATTTATCTTGACTTCACTTGCATTAAAAATTTTTCAACTCAATAATATTATATATATATATATATATATATATATATATATATATATATATATATATATATATATATATATATATATATATTATAAGATTGCAAATAATTTAATGTTAAAGTACAATATAAATTACTATAAAGTACTACACTCAAGGCAAGGAAGTCAAGTTAGCGGCGCTGAACAATTTGACCAGAGTGGGGTCCCAGTAAAAGCCTGAGTATTTGTAGACCAAAGTCCAGGCGTAGGGCACAAAAAAATCCTCCGTATTCTCATCTTCAATATATCTAAATTTTAAGTCGGGAAATTTCTGAAAAAAAACAACAAAAAACATTCAACAGTCACTAAGCCCGGTTCATAGTAAGTTGTCCTTGTCGGAATTAATTGTTTACAAGCTAGACCATGAAAACTATTATACAGATACAATTTCTTTTTTAGCACAAGAATAGATCATTACCCCGTATTAATAAACTCACAGGCCCACAAATTATTGTAAGTTTGGAAATCCTGCGTAGTGTGATGTTATGGAAATACGCTAACGAACTGTATACTAGCTTGCGTGTACGGACAAAAGACAGTACCACCAAGAGTACATAATAGGATAGTATTATGTAGTAGTATGATGTAGTATTATGTAGTATTATGTACAATAGTATCCTACTATGTACTCTTGGTACTACGAAACTATGAATAAACCTAAAACGGCTAAGATTCACAAAAAGGTATTTATTTTGAACATAAGATTCGGTCTAAAATGACAGAATTTAATAAAATAAAACATCGTGAATAAAAATTCTGTGCAAATCTATAATATATTCATATTCATGCTTATCCTTGCTTTAGGTTCGATTCATACTTACAGCCGTATGTCCGTTCTGCCGACAAAATGACGAAATAATGACGTCACAGGCGCTGGCTGATCCACTGCACTAGGCTGCTAGTGACGTCATTCTGCAGGCGGAACGGACCTACGGCCGTGAGTAAATTCGGCGCTAAAACTATTAATAATATCAATAACTCTTCCGACCCTAAGTTTGTCCGGTGGCCACTGCATCGCTCCCTTTCGGATCACTTCCAAAACCTCCGAAACGCTGGCCGATTTCTCCACAGTCTTCACACGGTGCGCGAAATGGTTCAAAACCTGAAACAAAAAAGACTAGTTCATTGTCAAAGTATATCATAATATTTTGTACTAAGCCCATTATGCTTATTTAATTGGGACACAGTATATATTAAGGATACTGACATAATATTGAGCAATTGACACAATCTGAGTCGCACACTATATAGTATTGGGGGGGGGGGGGGGCTCCAAAGATCGAGGGGCAGGGGCGAGAGTAACGAAAACAGGCAAAATTTAGTAAAAATGGCACTTTTTGGGTAAATAATGCAAAATTTAGGGTATTTACAATTGCAACTGAATAACGGATACATGGCTACAAATACGCATGCATGCAATCCTAACTTAAATTACGTAAGCTTACAAAAACTTCCTTTACGGAACTAAAGGAGTTTATTTTAGTCCGACTACAATAGGCTTTCTGACATGCTACTTCTTAACCCCTATTAACAGACTTAACTTTTTTAATTTTTTCGTGACACTATTATTGACGGACAACAAACGTAAACAATCAGCAGATTAATTAAATTAATCCAATTAATTAAATCTACTTAAATAAAATCAATTAGGGACCCCTTTAAAGTCATTTAGTCCTCTCTATCCCTTCGCTTGAATTTTCGTTCATTCCGTTTAGTCCGGTAAATCAATGATCTAATTAATGGTCTAACCAAATCAATATTCAGCACAATATCCTGAAAGCTGGGGTGTTGTCGGAAAGAGTCGAACAGGTTTCGTTTGTAGAGCAGGGCATAGATCAGGTGTGGGTTTTGGTGCAGGGCTTTGGAGAGACACGAGTTCAGAATCTCCAGCAGCATGCGGATTCCGTCTTCCAGCGCTCCCAGGTCGTCTTTCATCTGGAAAAATCAAACAGATGTTAGACTAGTTAGACTAACGTGTGACCCAAAGATTGCTGGACCCTGAGACAAAAAGAAACACGCGATTTCATTACGAAAAGAACGCACTGCAAGCATCATCAAGAGTTCGGCGAGTAGTCACAAAAATGATAACGCCACCTGTTTTGTCTTAGGGCTCAGGAATTTTCGGTCGCACTTTAGTTAGACCTTGTTAGACCAATGGCGTATCCTCAAGGTCGATTGATTCATACTTCAGTAGGGCTAGGACATACGGCCATTCTTCCAGATTTATATAGTATTGATACTTGTTAGGGCAAACGGACACAGGAATATGATACAGATATACAGTTGTACTGTTCAGACGTCTGTATATCAGTTAAACCAGCGACAAAAAAATCATGCCCCCAACAGATATGCCATGTGGCCTGATTATTTCCTAATTTCGACGGCTGAGCGCACACACAACTGTAAAGCCCGAAACATACTTGTCCTGAAGGACACGAGCACAGGGACAAGGACAAGTTTCGGTTAGCCGCTGTGAAAAATTCACAAAATGCGTTTGAAGTGCTTATTTGGGGTATCTTGAAATGGGTGATCAGAGAAGAAAAAGAAGACGCCTAAGCCCTAAGGCTCAGCCTAAGCCTAAGTCTGATGCCTAATCTAAGCGCAAATAAGGCAAACCTGAAAATGTGCAACCGTCACACCTCTAATACAACAGCTACAAAAGATCGTCCAACGCCCACTTAAAGAATTCCCTACTAAAGTCATGCGAAATATTGAAATAGCTGTTTCTTTGCAATCGCTTAAGGTGGTAGTTGCGTTTTCGAGGTTTTTGTGATTTCTATGTAAACTTTGCGCCACCAGTACTCAAGTTATAAGTGACGCCTGAGCATAAATTTTTGGGACAGCACTGTAAAGGTCAAAATCCCCAGGCATGTCTCTCACTTTTTCGAAATTTCACGTGTGGACATTTTTAGAGGGTTTTAATTACAAGAAAATATCTTAAATTTTCGGTGCGTTTGCTTTTCAGCTATTTTCTCAGTAAATTGACTAGTTATTAAAAAAGTGGGGGACATGCCTGGGGATTTTAAACATGTCAAAAACCTTACCAACTTTTAGCCCCAACAGGTAATCGTATGATTCAGAGCTGTGGCGCAAACTTTTTGTAAAAAATTGTAACATTTTGGAAAGGACCTTTCTTTAGTCGCTTATACTGGAAACAAAATCACAGGTTAAATTTCAATACATGGCATACATTTAGGAATGATATTGTTCTACCTAATGCAAAAGACCGCTTGTGATTTGAATTTGTAAACGCTGAGCTATGGCCTTTCAAAAAAACACCTAAAAACGCAATTACCCCCTTAAGGACAAAACGATAGGGACAAGGATAAGGACGAGTATGAATCGAGCTTTAGCATAAATAATTGACCCTTACACTGACGGCCGTGGGCGGATCAGCAGCTTGTGTGAGATCCAGTTCCACGGACATTCGCAAATGATCGACGGCTCGGTTGTGGCGACGGGACAGCAACTCAAGCAGACTGAAACAATATTGAATCATGGGTGGCTAAGTTTTTTTTCAAATTTTTTTCCTTTTTTCAAAATTTTTTTCCAAAATATTTTTTCAAAATACTAAAATAAAAAACTTTAAGCCCGGTTCACACTGACGCTTCAGTTTTAAGTTTTAAGGTTTCAAGGTTTTAAGGTTTTAAGGTTTTTAGTTTTAAGAATTGTGTTCACACTGCAGTTTTAAGTTTTAAGGTTTTAAGTTTTAACGTTTTAAGGTTTTAAGGTTTTAACAAAAAGCGTTCACACTAGAAGCAGCAGTTTTAAGGTTTTAAGGTTTCAAGTTTTAAGGTTTTAAGGTTTTAAGGTTTGCTGCTATTCACACTGGAGTTTTAAGTTTTAAGTTTGAGCTAATGTTTTGAAAGGAGTAATTTTTGTTAAAACGCACAGGATGTGTTAAAAACTCGGTACCGGGAGTCACCTTTCTTGATTTGAAAATGTTAGTACCCACACTAATGTGCCACCTCCGACTTTCCTCAAAAAATCAAAACTGGCCGAGTGACCTTGGGTGAGTTCTGTCAGACCTTCCCCTCCAATCAAGACGTTAAAGGGCTATTTCGGTCGCAACATCGGATTAGCTAGAATAGGGATGAGTGCAATACTCTTCCCTATTACAGAATATGTACTCTTGGTTCTGTACATATGTCGCCAAAAGAATTCAATGAGCTGTTAGGTGAGCGTGATCAAAACCTTGTGAAGTAAAGATATATAATAATATGTTGCAATTATTTTGCATTTCATTTGCATTTACATAGGTTAGATTGATCATCATCTTAAAGCTAACGCTAAAGGTAAAGACAGTACAGATAGACAGACACCCAAAGCTTTTGAAACCAATGAACATTTCAAACCCTCTATGACGTTGGCTTTGTTCGACGCTCCGTTCATGCTATTGTACTCTTGATGCTATGCAGCTGCTAGCGTTCCCGCCGAACAGTCAAACTAAAATTCATGCCATAAACCCGTAGAGAAACTGTAGCTGAACTCACACAACATGACTTGGCACGAAAAAGGTGCCGCTTACTTGCAAACTGTTCATAATAGTGATAAACATAGCGCAGTCAAACCAGCTGATCACTTTGACCACTAGAAGTGAGCACGTGACGCGTACACCACGTCTGTGATTGGCTGTTTCTTAAAACTGGTTTTAAGAGATAAAATATATTTATCTCCAGTTTTAAGGTTTTAAGGAGCTTAAAACCTTAAAACTTAAAACTGTGGACGGCAGTGTGAATGCTCTGCCTTAAAACCTTAAAACCCTAAAACCTTAAAACTTAAAACCTAAAAACCTTAAAACTGCAGTGTGAACGCTCCACCTTAAAACCTTAAAACTTTAAAACCTTAAAACCTTAAAACTAAAAACCTTAAAACTGCAGTGTGAATACTACTCTTAAAACTTAAAACCTTAAAACCTTAAAACCGCAGTTTTAAGGCTCAGTGTGAACCGGGCTTTACTTATCAAGAGTTTCCTAAAATAACAAGTTCTTTGCTCGGGCAAGAAATACCAAAAAACATTGACAAAAATGATAAAAAAAAGTAAAAAAACGTCGCTAACCCCACGAGCCGTTGGCTAACAAAGGGATGCAGGTGTTTGAAACAGGCTGACATGTTCGCCAAAGCAGCAAGGCAGTTGGTGTGCAAATAACGATCCTAAAATAAAACCTTACGCAACGCCAGTCAATATTGTTTGTATTCGGATTCGAAAGTGCCTGTGGGGACTAAACTAAAGTGAAATTCAATTCCACTCAAGTCCGTCTTTTAACTGCGAACTTTTGTATTTGTAAAAATTCCATGCCATAACAACAACTTCAACAGTAAATCTGTTTAAAAAAGTTGCGATTCAGGTAGCAGTGTGCAAAATTTCCAAACAGCCAAGATTTTAAAAATGGGAGCAAACAAAAATGCCCCCTCGACAAATGTTAAGTCAAATTACTATAATCTTGTCTAAAATCGGATTAAGCAGGTTTAGCGATTTATTTGACTTAACACAATACTCCGATTGAAGTAGCCAAACCGAAGTAGAGAAACCTTAACTGAGTCATCTCTACGTAAAGCCGTGTCATTAACAAAAAATTCAAACGGCAGATATAGTTTTCCAATGATAAAGTACTTTTAGGGAGTGTTTGTAATTTAGATAAACTGCATTAGATTAGATCATTAGGTTAGCTCTAATATCTATCTTAATTCATAAAACATTAGATTACCTATAAATAGCAACTAAAAATAAAAACTATAAATAACTATAAATAGATAAATATAAACTATTATTACATACACAACAACGCATAAGAAAAAATCGCCAGTAGGCCACAACGGGTTGCCGACCGGTAAGGGACCCTCTATTCTAGGCAAAGGACCCTCTATTCTAAGCAGGGGAGCCTCTGTTCTGGGCAGAGGACCCTCTATTCTAAGCAGAGGACCCTCTGTTCTAGGAAGAAGAGGCGGCCGCCGCGAAAAAACCCTCTGAAGGCAGAGAACCTAGTGTTCTAGGTAGAAAATCATCCATTCTCGGTAAGGCACCCTTTAGTCTAGACAGAAGACCCTCTATTCTAGGCGGAGCACCCTCTATTATAGGCAGACGACCCACTATTCTGGGTAAAGGACCCTCTATTCTAGGCAGAGGACCCTCTATTCTAGGCAGAGGACCTCTACTCTAAGCAGTGGACCCTCTATTCTATGCAGAGGACCCTCTATTCTAGTCAGTGGATCCTCTATTCGTGTTCAGCAGCTCAAATTACGTCTAGAAACATGAAAATCTCAATTTCGAAAATTTGACCCTAAAGGACCCGCTAGGGGGGGGTACCCTGACGGGGGTCCAGGAGGTGCTAGGCAGAACTGGACCTCGGATTCGTGTTCAGGGGCTCCAATTACCCCTAACAACACCAAAACCTCAATTTCGAAAATCCCCTGAGGAACCCCCTAGGGGGGGCACCCTGAGGGGGCCGTAGGGGGGGTCCAGGAGGGTCCTAGGCAAAAATAAACCTTTGATTCGTGTTCCGGGGCTAAAATTACCCCTAGAGACACGAAAATTTCAAATTCGAAAATTTGACCCCTGAGGACCCCCTAGGGGGGGTACCATGGGGGTGTCATAGTGCGGTCCAGGGGGGTCCTGGGTAAAAATAAACCTTGGAGTCGTGTTCAGGGGCTCAAATTAACCCTAAAAACACCAAAACCTCAATTTCGAAAATTTGACCCCTGAGGACCCCCTAGGGGGGGTACCCTGCGGGGGGTCATAGGGGGGTCCAGCGGGGTCCTGGGTAAAAAATAACCCCAAATTCGTGTTCAGGGGCCCACCCCAGAGAGAAATTTTTGTCCAAATCCCTGAGAAAAAATTTTTCAAGTTCACAAGGGTCCCCCCTTGTGTTTCAGCTTTTTGGGGGGTCACGTGACCCCGCCCCCCGTGGGGTCAGGGGGTCACCAAGGTGGGGGGCACAACTACTCTTAGGGGGGGTCCCCCCACCAAAGTTTGGAACCAATCCCCCCAGCAACTCCAGAGAAAAACGAGTAACAAACTTCTGATCACAGGAAAAACAAAAACAACATCATCAAAAACAGGAATATGAATACAATGGGTTGCACCCCTGCTTCGCTGGGGGTCGGCAACCCAAAAAGCACCTACTAATTATTCTAATCATCATACCCTAATCTTGACAATATTAATCTGAATAGTTTTCACCAGCACAAGAATAATCAGACCACCCAGGGTGACCTCTGAAAGTTGGCGTTCGTGGAACCACTCAACGTCTTTCAGAGTCTGAAACAAAACATAGCTATAAGCCTGGGACATACTTGTCCGTGTTCGTTTGTCCTTATCCGTGTCCGTATCGTTTTGTCCCTAAGCGATTCCCAAACTACCGGCCTACCCTACCAATTGTAGCAGTTTATGGTATGACCAAAGTTGTGGGGTTAATTTCACATCGTCAAAATTAAGCAAACTTATTAGCTAAAACCATGGTTTAAGAAAATCTAGGAAATTCTGAACGAATATTTCGTAATAAAATTCTGTGCAAATCAAATAAAAACGTACGTAAAACCATGGTTTAGTAAAACCACCTTTGTGAAATCCACCCATTGTGTTCAACTCTCACAATACTCATTTCACGTTTGTCCTCGTCCCTGTCACTATGCCCTTAACGACAAGTATGATGAACTATGGATTATGAAAATCGTACACCAAATTTTGAGCAACGCCTTAGTCTGACTGACGTATACTCTAAGTCTCGCTCGGCCCAAAACTAAATTTTAGATGATTAATTTTCACACTGAAAAACACCGCACTAAAAAACTTATGTAGTGAAAACTGAAACCTGCCCCACCTTACAGTTTATTCATACTTACAGCCGAATGCCCCGCAGCCGGCTAGTTTACAAAAAATCATGTTGGTATATTCATAATATTCATTCAATCATAATCATATTCGCAATTTTACCAACTGAACGGACACACGGCTGTAAATATGAATCAACCCTTACGACAACGCAAAGTACGCAGCATACGTTCAGCCTTAGCATAGCTACTTAAATCCTGCAGTCTGATTATGAACTTTAAAATCGAATCAGAGTTTTGCTAGTTTCGCTGACCGTTTCGTGGACAATTTTGCAAAAGAAATCATCCTCGGTGAGAATGAGCACAATGACCAGAGCCAGGTAGACGTGGTGGCCAGTGCTCGCCGCCGTGTCCGCGTGCAGGATTTTCAGCACTGGAACCACCTACAAAAATTAAATTTTAAAAACTTGAAAAGAAAATTGAAGCCATGGCATCAAGCTTAGGGCCTATAATTGCTTTACCGGATTAGAACGGACTGGACTTATTTTAGTTATAGGTTTAGGAATGGCAAATCGGGTTAAACGGACTAAATGAGTTAAAATACGTCAGCGGCTTAATTTTAGTCGGACACCATTCCAAAACTACCACGGGACTAAACGGATTTAACATGCACGCTTAACATTAGCGTGTATAGTTAAGTCCATCTAGTCCGATTAAAAAGCAGCGCGCTAAAAGTTAATTCCGTTTAATCCGGAGCTTTTGGAATGGCATTTTTAAACTGAATTTTTAAACCGTTTAGTCCGATTAAAATTAACCCTTTGCTCCGGTAAAGGAATAGGCCCTCAGTTAGCCCCGTTGATAGAAATTTCCAAACAATGCAAAAGCTCGGGCCTTATTCTCAAAATTACCCATGGGTAAAGTTACTAACCCAAAAGGTAATGGTTAAGATTACTTACCCACAAGATAAGTAAGGTTAAGCTAAAGTTAATTCTGTGGGTACAAAAGGAAAAGTTAAAGTTGAAAACAAGGCTAACATACCACTGGGGTTAAAAAATTGCTGAATATATTATCATTAGCTGCGAACCAAGTTAAACTGTTTTTCAACCCGAATCGTAACGGTAACCTTAGCAATCACATTGACTTTAATCATGGTCTGAGAATACGACTTTACCTTAATGGGTAAAGTTAGCCTAACTTCACCTGCAGGTCATTCTGAAAATAACGGTCCCAGTTGTTTCGGAATAAATTCACTTCAACACTGATTAATGATTGACAGTTATAGTTAGTAACCCAACTCAAACTTCACATTAAATAAAGTTAAATGCAAGCGGCAGATTGAAATGGAAAAAGTTCCCCTCAGCAAAATGCTCTAAATTCAACAAACTCAATTAATAATTAATAATAATTTTGAAGCAA
>JASANF010015118.1:0-10904 GCA_030248245.1 Trissonchulus sp. WLG1_4
ATTTTTAAATTTTGGTCTGTCTTCTGGTCGATGATATGAAAAATAGCGCATATAGCAAACCGATAGCGCATCAAAGTGCTATAAGCGCTATTTTTTCATAGGCTCAAAAATAGCGCTTATACCACGTGATGGTGTTATTTGCGCTATTTAGGCGCTATTTGTTGCTGTAGGTTAAATTACTGATAATTTTTGTACTTTTTACTACGTATACAATCCCTTAATTAAAAATTTTAAAATTTTAAAATTATTAATTTTAAATTTTAATTTTATACAAAGCCTAGAAGAGTAAGAAGTTTCAGTAGGCGCCCACCCTTCCTCCTTCCAGTTCTTGGGTGTGTAGGACTTTCCATCCCTCGCTCCTATTAGTTAAAATTGTAGGCTATCACCCAACATGACTTTCCATTCTTCGCTCCTAGTGGTTACGCAAACTAAAACCCTAGAAAGAAGAAGATTCAGCAGGCGCTTAGCACCTTCAGGTGCTATAGCACTAGCACAATAGAACAAATAGCACCCTCCGGTGCTATAAGCGCTACTTTTTAAGCCTACAAAAAGAAGCGCTTATAGCACTTTGATGCGCTATCGTTGTGCTATATGCGCTATTTATGCACTATTTTTATGTCGACGTCCAGAACACAAACAAAAGTTTTAAAAAACACTTTTAAAATTCTTATTGTTTATTGAAGTATCGTATATGTGCTAAAAAGTACAAAACTTTTCAATAAGTTAGCCAGTACCACAAAATAGCCCCTAAATAGCGCAAATAGCACCCTCAGGTGCTATAAGCGCTATCCAAGATCAGCATCACCATTTAAAGGAAAATTAACACAAACACCAATAGGCCAGCGTAGCTCAGTTGGTGGAGCGTTAAGCTAGCAATCTAGCAAAGGGTGGTTCAAATCCCCCCTGGTCATTTTTCTGTAAAAGTTTAATGCATATCCAAAAAATAGCACATATAGCACCTTCGACAGAGCTGATAGCACTCCCAAAAAGCGCTATAGCGCAAATAGCGCCTATAGCACCCCCAAAAAGCGCTATAGCGTAAATAGCGCAAATAGCGCACATAGCACCCCTAAAAAACGCTATAGCGCAAATAGCGCGTATATCACCCCCAAAAAACGCTATAGCGCAAAAAGCGCATATAGAACCTTCGATAGCGCTAAAGAACAAAAAGTGCTATTTCGATTTCGCTTACACGCGTTCGTTACTCAATTTTGATTGGATGAACACAAAAACACTGTTGCAAAAGATGAACATAGTCTATGCTTCGAAAACACATCCAAAATACACCGAAAACACAAAGGCACAAATAAAAAACACAAAACACAAAAGACAAAGCATGAACCGGTACAAAGTACAAAAGATGTGCATAAGATGATATATAGGCAATGCAGGAGTTGTTCGTACGCTGTTTAAGCTTGAGACCGCCCGCTGTCACGGAATTTTACGAGCCAGGCCCCTGTCCGGCCGTATTTATATAAACGCCAGGGGCCCGCTACAAGCCCAAGTGGAAATTTACTGAGTGTATACTGAGAAATTAGCTGAGAACAATCGATCAGTGCAGTATTTTAAAACTGCAGGTCAAAGGTAGGTTGGTTGGTTGGTTTCAAAGTCGTTTAGTACAGCGCGAATGGGGTTACGGTATACCCACGAGTGTCAAGCTGCGGATTGGGTTGAGGTGTCCGTCGTACATTTTACAATATACCCGCGTCCTTTTCTGACTTTAGTTACTATGCTTTTTATTTCCACGACTGGTGTATCTGCTTTATAAATATGAAAAAAAGCCAAAAAGGCATTTCGAAACTCTTCGTTTTTAACACTGTAGATAAAAATGTTTACTCCTAAATTTATAGCTACAACTACAGCGCTTCCTAGCGACATATTTTTCTATATTTTGCAGAAAAATATGACCTAAACGCCGGCCCACACCTTGGAACAATGAAAAGTATAAATGTTAGCAACAATTGACGTTTTGGTAACTGTAAGCTGCAATTCCTTGTTTCTACGCATGACTTTTCCCAAGTTCTTATCAAGATTAAAAAAGTCAAGACTCATCAGAGCTAAACAATAAATGATAACAGAAACAGAAGCAACAAAAACTTGATATTGATGTGAAAACTTGTCATAGCCAGCAGTGATTGCTCCAGGAGTACCGCAAGTAGCTTTAGTTGTTCTGTTCTGTAGGTGCCAATACGAGGTAATTAATGCACAGCCAGTAAACATGACGGCGCAAACATAAACCATACCACATGAAACAGCTATTTTTACAACCGTGATTTTGTTGTAAGCTGTTATGTTAATGCATGCAATTAGTCTGTCGATAAAAATAAACAGCAGAATTGTTGGTATTTATACTTGCGCGGTCACAAACAAAGATGTGTGGATATGTTGCGCACACTCCAATGCTAGTTTTGACATGTGCAGTGTGTTTGTTACGTTCAGTCGTGTGTTTGTTACGTTAAGTTCACTCTATAACTGCCTGCAGTCAAAAATGCAGCACCGTAAATTCCATCTGCAATCGCCAAAGCAAACGGCTAATAGTATTCCATTTTTTGCAGTTTAATTAAGTATGTAAGTAAGCAAATAAGTAAGTTAGTAAGTAAGAAGTAAGTAGTAAAAGTAAGTGCGAACAAGAAGCTTTAGTTCAGTTTTATATAAGCAAAAATCATTTGCATTTAGTGTGGAATAAGGCACCTGTGCTGATTGGTTCCTTGTCTGAGACAACAGCTAGAAGTTAGTTGTTACCGTACTATTATCGCAACAAAATTGTATCAGACTCCTTTCAATCACTTTTTATTGTTCAAAACTTTAAGACTTAACTTATATTGATGAAAATAAAGGAAAATAAGCCAACGTGCGAGTACAGTATCACAAACTTTGAGAGGTTTCGTTGCGACATGTTCAGGCAAATTGCCCAGAAATATCTTTGAATATGTTACAAGTTACAAAAACTTGTTACAAAACTTACTGCAATAACCGTTCATGATGCGCAATTTAATGCAGAGATAAAAACACAAAATTGAAAGTTCGTTACAAACTGCGTGCTTTGTGTCATTGTTAGCTGCAAACTTAGCTCAACCGTTGACCATGATATTGTCATAGCGCAATGACATGGATAGTCTTGCAAAGTCTGCCAATGGCCTTCGGATTTCAAAATTTCTGGTACCGAGGCGCTAATAAACAATCTGGTAAACATTTTTGCAACAGGTTTCATCATTACTCCTTCCTGTGAACAACACATTTGTCGAACTTGACAAGCATAAGTGACATGAGACAGAGTGATAAGCAATACATTCACACAAGACACTGCACCCTAGGATCCAAGACTAGCACACACCATTAAGTTATGAACAAACACGCACACAAAAACAATGCATTTTTAGAACGTTTCAATCTATACACGGCAACTAAAGCCTGTTTCACACGAGGGCGCATTTCATGGCGCATTTGATGGCGCATTACATGGCGCATTCCCTGGCGCATTGCATAGCGCATTACATGGCGCATTCCATGGCGCATTGCATGGCGCATTACATGGCGCAATCTATGGCGCATTACATGGCGCATTGCAGGGCGCATTACATGGCGCATTTCATAGGTATGTGAATATACTGCGCACACTCCGATACTAGTTTAGGAATATACAGTGTGTCTGTTACGACTAAACTTATTCGATAGCTGCCTGAAGTCAACAATGCGGTGCCGTAAGTACCATCTGCAATCGCCAAAGCAAACGGCAAATAGTATTCATTTTTTCGTAGATGCTTTGTGGCACAAATAACAATTAAAATGATTGAGTTACCGATTGTTTGAACCAATCCTTCAGCAATATAAATGCAGAAAAATATAAGATACTGAGTTGTATTCATTATCGAAACAACGGCCCACAACTATTTATGTATAGTAAAACTAAGTGCAAACAAGCTTCAGTTTAGCTTTAAGTAGTTTAGTTTTCTCAGATTTGGCAGATTTCTAGAAATTTCTTATATTTTTCACACACTTAGATTACCGTCTCATAATTTTTATAAATTTCAGAGTTATTGGATTTCTTGTTATTGTTATCATAGATAAAACAAGCGAAACAAGTTTTGCAAAATAGGAAAGCGCAAATAATTAAACTCAACTTAAACGATTAAATAATTAGAAATAGAAGAAAGCTAACAATGCTATAATTTTCTTTATTGCTATCTGTGTGAGGAAAATCTTTGAAATAAGCACAGATCATTGTTTTCGTTTCTTTTTGAATACCAACTGTTTATTGTTGAAATACAGTAGTGCTTATGTGACAACCAAGCTTAGCTTCACAGAAATGGGATAACATACCTAATAAGCAATAATAATGATTATTTGTTGCGTGGGATAAATTGTGAGAACTAATTCGCCTGTTCGGGAAACGGCTAGGAGATATTAGGTAGGTAACTGTAATTTTCCCAACAAATTGAGATTTTCGTGTTGAGCACATTTCACAGGAATACAATTTTTCATTCTACATACATCGCATGCAACGTGCCTAGGGTCATTATGGGGAATTTTGCGACAAAATCAAAATTTTAGTTTGGACAAAATGTAAACGGTTTTTTCAAAGACGTCGCCCAGCCATGCATTAAAGATAGTTTGAGCTTCATTTTTTTCTGGGTATTTTTTCAGGGTATTTGTATCGTAAAATCTTTTATTAAGAGTCCATCCATACTAAGAAAAGCATGACACTGTTTTGGACAAAAGATTGCCAACCTCGGACATGTTGCAACCTCCCGCAGCAGGCATGCCGCAACAGACCACAGTTATGAAGGGTAGTTCTTGTGACCAGGCGTGTAAGACGCCGGCCGACTCCGGCCGGGCCGAAGAAGTTCGGCCGGCCCGGCAGAAATTTTAGAAAACCAAATTTATCCAAATCCAGCGTGTCATTTTTTCGTCTTAACTTAGCCTTGTCGAACTGTTAGATGTGACCGCCTAATTTGGTTGATCTGTCCAATGTAAAATAATAAGGGTATTATAAACTTTGCTTTGTTTGCTGTATGTATTTAAAACAGGTTTTGGTGTTTTTAAAACACTATGGTTATGTTTATTATTTTGCTTTCTCATAGTTTATATCCTATTAATTAATGTCTCTAATTCCTACAAGAATACACAGTACCCAGCGGAATCTACCTATGATGCTGGAGTCAGCGTCACTGACTGCTGTTTGGAGTCAGTGACTGCAGTCATCCGTTGACGTCACAGGTTCATAAAATTGGACTGGCTGGTTGAATTTCATTAACTGACTCCGAAGTCAGCATCAGTAACGCCGGAATCAGAGTCACCTGAGTCATTCCTAGCCAAAGTACGTACGTTTGCTATTGACATAACTTGTATTAGTTTTAGCAAGAGTACATAATAGCGTCTCACTCTATATAGAAGAAGAGTGAGACACTCTCTAGCCTGCCTGTGTTCTAGCACAGGCAGATGCGCTGGTCGTTTTCAGATTTCAGGCTACATGTTGAAATTCTATGCAACATGTGACTGGCCAATCAGAAGCGAGCTTCTATTCTCTGATTGGCAGACGCCTGTGCACGTGCTCCAATCATAAAACGGGATAGGGATAAAGGTTGAGAACTCATTATTTATTCATAGTCTGCTAGTAATAACATTAAAAAAGGTTTGCAAATACCTTTGGGGATATTTTGGCAAACTTTCAGCGAAATTGATTGAGAAACTTTGAAGAAATTCAGAAAAGTTTATATCTCAAAAGTTTCTCAATCAATTTCGCTGAAAGTTTGTCAAAATATCCCTCGAGGTATTTGCAAACCTTTTTTTTATGTTTTTGCAAGTAGACTACGAATAAATAATGAGTTATTAAGCTTTTATTCCTATCTTAATGCTTATCAACGCATCAGCGATTATATACTAAAGTGTGTTACGCAGGGAATCTACGCGCTGATTGGTCAGCCACATGTTGCATAGAATGCAACATGTAGCCTGAAAACGACCAGCGCATCTGCCTGTGCTAGAACACAGGCAGGCTGGAGAGTGTCACACTCTTCTTCTATATAGAGTGAGATGCTATTATGTACTCTTGGTTCTAGCTATTTAATATGTGCATGTTAAACAAATACAAATTTTGTTGCTTAGCAGACTGTGTAATTTTTTTGCTAGAATACGCCGTGCCCGTGGGTATAAAAAAAGACTGTTAAAAATGTCCATCCAAATAAAGACTAAATATTTTGAAAATATATTGTTTGTCAGCTGAACAAAAATTTCGCTTGGTTGCAAAAACTATCTTGCTTTCCAATAAAGGGGGACCCAGGAAAATAATATGATCTATCTGTAAACAAACTACGTATGTATTTACTTCATAGATTTTTTTATCAAGCAATATTACTGTAAATCGGAACTTACTAGTATATATACAAACAGCGATATATTTTTTATAAATTTACATGTAATGTTTATTGAAATTTACACATACGTATAATCAGCTAACATACTACATGCATGATGTTACTACATACTAGGTTGTATAAAGTTACTATGCTGTCTCGTTACATTGTTTTTCTGGTGGTCTGTGTTTGTTAAAATACGTAAAAATGATAAAAAGCTTAATTTTTTTAACCGAGTGTAGATGATTGCAGATTTATTTATAGCAATGTTCTAGCTGAGTATTAATGGTTATATAGTTTTTATTATTTACATAAACATAATAAACACTGGACATTTTTAAATGGAACAAGTTAAGTATAAGTTTTAATTTAAACCAATTTTTTAGTTTTATACGCATTCTAACTAATTGATTTTACCTAACTTTGCCTAACAGTAAGTTTCGTTACAATTATGTAGATTAAATTAACTAGTTACAAAAATTAAGGGAATAAAGGACAACGGTCATAGGTGATTAGTCTGCTATGTAACAAAAATTGTAATCTGTTTAAAATGCACCGTAGTTTGAGCTAAAACTAATACAAGTTATGCAATGGCAAACGTACGTACTTTGGCTAGGAATGACTCAGGTGACTCTGATTCCGGAGTCACTGATGCTGACTCCGGAGTCAGTTAATGAAATTCAATCAGCCAGTCCAATTTTATGAACCTGTGACGTCAACAGATGACTGCAGTCACTGACTCCAAACTGCAGTCAGTGACGCTGACTCCAGCGTCATAGGTAGATGATTCCGCTGGGTACTGTACCTCATGATGAACTACCATATCTGGGGCTATGCAACTTGACTAGTCTATTCTAGTGACAAGATCTTTGAGCTTTTTTATGGGAAATTGTAGGCCTTTCGCATTAGGCTGACAATTTTTAGTCCTACTCCCACACAGCGAAGCCTATGCTCATTTAAGCAATGTGCAAATTTGACTTTTTTTCATAGCAAAAGTAATATTTTCTTTACGGCCATATTATGAATTTCGATTGCGACTTCGGCAGTCTACTTTTTGTGCATCAGATACAGCGGATATTTTAGTTTATTTCTAGCACTCAACTATGGCAGGCGCACAATATTGCTGTGTTAATACTCCAGGGTGAGGTACACTGAGCGATGGCGCAAATTGTTCACAAACTTTGAACTTTGAGCCCTTATAACTAAAAAATGGTACGTCTTAGCCCCCTAATCGACTTCATTATGTTTTGTTCGCCATCAAATTCTCTATCGAATGGTGGTTTAGCGATCTCTCTACGACGCAGGTAGCCCGAACAGTGGCCAAAAAACTAGAAGGTGTCAGACTGATGTTGCCTAGAGAGAGATAGGTACTTTGGGCATTAAACGGTTAATCAGGGAATGTTAAAATACAAGTATGAAATTAATACCGGGTTGAAATCGCTCATTTTTGAGCTCGCGGAGGAAAATATTTAGTCTCAGTTGTTTATATAGTTGTTGTAAATGAGAAATAGGGCCTATGAGACTCGGCGGCTGTGGTGTACTGGTTAGCATGCTTGACTTCGAAGCAGGCGGCCCGGGTTCAATTCCCGGAGCCTCCATTTCTTTCTTCTTTCTAAATTGAGGCATTCTCTTCCTAGTCAACATAGTAACTGTTGTAAAAAGCATTTATAAATACCTAAACTAGAGTCCACTCTGAAGTATAATCTTTTAAACGGCAGGATCAAAGCCCGCCGTTTAAAAGCGTTGTTTGCCAAGGCGAAATAAGGTACTGACGTCGACGTGTCGTCATAGCCACATAGCAGGCAACCCCATGGTCTGTCTTCGTTCTGCTTTCATCTTGCTCGCAACAGCATGGTTTGCCTTTTTTGAAGACTTGATAATTTAAGGTTCTAACGTGCTAATAACAATCTGGGAAACATTATTGTGCCAGGTTTTATTGTTTCTGTATACAAAACTCACCTGAATTGCACTTGTGCGATGATCTGTGCGCTGTGAAGATTTGAAGATTTGTGTCTGTCGGGTGCGCTCATGTACACTTACTTAGATCGCAGATTAGCACACACCAAGTACAGACACGCACACACATTACGTGTATTTTCGGACCTGCCAACTTTTCCAGTGCATTAATACACAGCAGCAGAAGCTACGTGTTAAATTCTGCTGCTGTAATATAGTACATACGCGGCGGCTGAGACCGCCGCGTAAAAATTCAATTTATTGGACCTGTGACATCTATGCAATGACTGCACTCAGTGACGCAATCAGTGATGCTGACTCCAGCAGCATAAGTAGTTAATTCTGATTGGCACTGTATTTTCTAGCGCTTATAGCAGCTTGTTTTATATTAGTACAGCTTGTTTTGTATTGGCGTTACTTTCTAATTCTGTAAAAATGATGTAGGCAGAATTTGTTAAGGTGATATAATTATCCCGTCTAGACCCCAATTGACTTCAAATTTAAACAGAGGGTCTCAATAGACATTCTTAAAATCAGATCTCTGGAGATAAAGTTTAACAAAGTTTTTCATTATTTCAATTTTACGTTCTCATTTTGAGCTAAAACTGTCAAATATAATTAGTTATTTGACGTAAATTTGGTGTTTCAAGTAAAAAAATTGTAGAAACACTTTTTTATTGAATGAAAATTTAGCAAATTGCTAAATTTACCATTGAAAATGACGTGCTATTTGAACGAAAATTTTCTTCTGGAGCAATCAACGGGTAAAAAATCAATCTTAAAATTTTGTTTCAAAAATATCCGGATATATTTTAGTCCCAAGTTTAGTATGTAAATTGTTGGTAAAGTAGTTTGAGTGAATTTGAGCCATTTTATTCTATCCAAAAAACAGCGGGCAAAAAAGGTGAAGGTCAGAAGTTTAGGGAAGGTACTTTTAAACGATATCATGAACTTATAATGATTAAGTAAGATAAAGAGTACATAATTTGATAACAAGTACTTCCCATTATGTACTCTTGGTATGATTAAAATGAACTTATTGCCGCGTAAACCATTTACAAAACGGGAAGCCGTTAGCAGCAAAAGAAGATATCACACGTTTGAACCAGTTCAAGCTTGCTTAATTGTAAACAAGAAAAGCTTAGGATAATTAGAACCCAAACAACTTTTCTTAAATAAGCCCTTTCATATAATCCTCACGGCTTTCGCAAAAGTTTGCACGTCAGAAATCGTAAAAACAAGCCTAAGTGCTGCTCAAGGGCAGGGCTTGGGCAATTATAACCTGTTTTTTATATGAGTTTATGATAAATGCCTGAAGTGAACTCGTTTTTGTGAGTCTTGACGTTTAAACTGTTTACAGCAAACTTTTTTGAATCAACCAAATTCTGATCAATTTCAACAAAAAGACGCGATTTCGGTACAAACAGAACAAACTGCAGCAATCAACGAGTAGTCACAAAATCACGCCACCTGTTTTGTCTCAGGGTTACGCAATTTCTGGCCATAATTTTAAATCGTTTCAAATGATTAGAGGCTAAGATTATAATCTTGTTCCGTAACAGGGATAATAAATTTCCGTTTTTACGCGGCGGCCTCAGCGCGCGGCGGCGCGGCGTATATACTATAGTGCAAAGCTCTTCTATGCTTAGCACACAAACTAATCTATTTCAGTGTAATCTGGCTGCTAGGTGTGGGCTTGCTAGGTGCTTTTTGTGGGCGTGTGTGACAGTTTGTGTACGTATATATTATATACGCAAGGTAGGCAGCTACTACATTCGCATGTCTGTCAAGTGTTGGAAAACTCTATGGACATCACACCATATTATGACGAAATCTATTGCATCAGCGTTTCGTAGATTGTATATCAGTACACATCTGTAACGACATGTTACACTTGGAAGTGGGAACAGTTTCGTGTGACGGGCAGAAGCGTCCCTTTACCCTGGACCCATTTCGTTTTGACTCCCCTGCCACAATGTTAAATGTATTTTTATCCTAAGTTTGACTCCTAATATCGTTTTAGGAAGAAATAAGTTTGTTTCTGAAATTGGCGTGAAACAAGCTTGAATGCGTGAGTAAATAGTAGTCGCACCGCACTGGTTTTAACGATTATCAGTTAACTGGATCTAGAAGTCATGTTTAATGTAGACTTGTATACTTTATTATGTTCAACTTTTGAAAATATTAGTGCCGCGTTCTATATTCGAAGAATATCCTCAGCACTATAAGCATGTCACAACGAAATCTATCGTTAACAAATTTGACTTTACTCGCAAAACGTGCTTGTTAATACATTTCAATTTCAGCCTTTGTATTAATTTGTAATGATCCTAGGTAGTACATTCTATGTCGACACTTTATTTAAAAATTTAAAAGACAATTTAATAGTTGTCGATTTTAGAGTTTTCCAGAATTTGTTTAATTTAAACTTGATTTAAAAGTTTACAAGTGGCATTACAACAAAAGCTAAAACGGCTTTATAGTTCCCTGTGTTGCAGGCTCTAGTGCTTTTAATCAGAAATGCACGAAGCAGTCGGCGAGGGAGGGGGTTGCTCAACCCCCCGCGGAGAGGTGAGTGGTTCTGGTTTTGGTTTG
>JASANF010015120.1:0-12269 GCA_030248245.1 Trissonchulus sp. WLG1_4
TTTCCGGAAATTTTCCGGAAAAAGTTTTTCTGTGCCCTGGGCCCCCCCCCTGGCTACGCCACTGTAACAGTATGCATACTATTACGGTACCGTGTGTACTGTATATGCACTGTACGTGCAATTTATGCTGTTTTACATGCATTAATCTGTGTATGCTCCGCAAACACATTTTCGGGCTAACGACGATTCGGCCTAATGGGGAAGTTTCGGCCTTGTGGCGATTCGGCCTAGCGGTGATTCGGCCTAGCGCGAGTAGACCTAAAAAAACTGAGAAAGCTTATGCGCAGCCAAGCCAATCAACTCAAATCCAGTATGAAACGAAAATAGTTTGAAGTAGAAAATTTTGTTTCATGAAGAACAAAATTGGATACATACGGCTCAAAATATCACTTAAGGTGGTAGTAACGAATGTGCAGTGGTTTTTAAATTTTTGAAAAAATTTTGTTGATTCAAACTGTATTTTTTGACAATAAAGTCTGTAAAAATTGATTCATATACACAAAATGGCCAATGAAGTTAGCGGGATCATGTTAAAAATTTTTAGGAGCAAGCCAAGCCAACAAGCCAAACTACACAACAGGAGAATGGAAATTTAACAGTTTTGGCCACTTTTCTAAGCGCATGCGCAGCGCATAAACACAAAAATGAACATGAATAAACTTTTGCAAATTTTCTAGACCCAAAATTAAAATTTTTCAAATTGCTTATATTTTTGCGCACATATAGAACCCGAAAGTTGAGTGTGAATAGACACTTTTTACTTTGAAACCGTATATTTCATTTAATAATCGACAAATCATAAAATCGTGCATTTTGGGTCTAGATAATTCACTTTTAATTATTTTTGCCATTTTTCGCATGTTTTTGTTCTTTAAACTTTTCAAAAAGTGGCCAGATTTGAAAGTGCTCAAAAAAGCCAAATTGGTCTACTTTTAACACGTGCCATACAAATCATCCTTACAGTTGTACAATAAGACTTTGTTTAAATGTAGAAGAAAAGTAGCGCTTTCTAACGATATAAAAAATATGCGCTAAAGTTAATTAATTATTGAAAACTAGCCTGTTGAAAAACACTGCACATTCGTTACTACCACCTTAAGGTGGCGCTTCGAGAATCTGTTTTTGGCAAATTATTTTTTCTGCAGCAAAAGTGACCTTGAAAAAAGTTGTTCAGAAGGTGCTCAGGAGACCGGAGTCGATTGATGTACATAAGGCCGTGTTTACATTGAGCTTTTTTCAGCTAAAAAGCTGCAGCTTTTTTCGCCATTTCCGGCTTTTTTCAGCTGCTCGAGCAGCTGCAAAAAAGCCGGTAACGGCGAAAAAAGCTGGAGCAGCTGAAAAAAGCTGGAACTGCAGCGTTGTCATGACAACGGAGCAGCTAGTCTATAGTGACCGCCATACTTATCCGCATTTTTTCAGCTGCTTCAGCTTTTTTCCAGCTGCTCCAGCTTTTTTCCAGCTGCTCGAGCAGCTGAAAAAAAGCTGCAGCTTTTTTCAGCTGCTCGAGCAGCTGAAAAAAAGCTCAGTGTAAACACGGCCTAACTCAATTGAAAAAATATGAAAAAGTTCAAAAATTTGAAATTTGCGGTTTTGTGAATATTTTTATAAAGCCCGGTTCATAATTGTCCGTAAGTGCTGTCCGTGTCCGAGTCCGTGTCCGTGTCCGAGTCCGTGTCCGTGTCCGTAAAGTAGTTTGATTCCCAGTTTGTCCGGATATCCGTGTCAACTTGTCTGTGAGTGTCCGTGAGGGCTGTCCGGATGTCCGGAAGTCAAGTTGAATTCAGTTGAACTTTTGTCCGTGTGCGTCATAAATTAGCCAATCAGATTGTAGCCTTCATAGTCACGTGTACGTGCGTGCACATAAAATTCCTCCGCGCATAGTAACCTAATGTGAAATTTGTCGTAATCTCAGCTCAGCAGATTGCTTTTTATGTGTGCAGAAATTTTTTATTGATGTTTAAAAACTTGCGTTCACACACTCGTCTGCTCCCCAACAAAAGGTATTGGTGTTATTATTTATGCATACCCACTGTCCGTAGAGTGTCGTAGCAGTATGAAATAATGCTGCTGACGGACACGGACACGAACAAATTTAACGGACAACCTTCCGGACACGGACGCGGACTCAGACACGGAGATCTACTTACAATTCCGCACTACTATGAACTAGGCTTAATACGACAAACTAGCCAGAAGTGCGCAAAAAATTGAAGTAAAAATAAATTTCTTTCCGTCCGATAAGTAGACAAACATATCTTGGTAGATATCATATCGTAGACAAACATATCATACAAACTTGGTCCTTTTGGACAAAGCTTCGTCTTTTTCTGGTAACGAATGTTCGTTACCAGTAACAAATTGGAAAATTTTTTGCAATATGCTGTAGTTAAAGCATCTGTCAAATTAAACCATTCCTCCAGAAAAAATAAAAACATATAGCAAGCCAAGTAACTTTCTAATAAAAAAACCAAGTTTTTTGTAAATGGGCACAGATTCCAAACTGCATAATTTGAGTTGAGATGTAAATTCACGAAAAAGTTTAACTTGTTTGGGTTTTAACTATAAAGTTTTCTCGAATTTTTATAGTGCAATATTTTTAAATTAAATAATTAGAAACAAACTTTTTAATAGAAATTAAAAAATATGATGTCAGACTAATTAATCAATAAAATAAAATAAAACAATGTTCAAACAAAAGTTTTTTAAGTAAAGGGCTCATTGGATTATACTCGACAGTTTAATCTGATTACAGGATAAGAATATGTCACGTGTGCTATGTGTTCATGTGCTTTTGAGTATAAACTGGATAGTGCCGAGCACAAAAGCACAAAAACACAAAAGCACTCTGAAAAGCACAAAACACAAATGTTCAACATGATTCCAAAAAACACAAAATTTTTATGTCTGAAGACACAAAATCAAAAGCACAAAACACAAAACACAAAAACACACGCAAAAACATAACTTTCGGACATGAACAGAAAAGCACAAAACACTGGGTGAAAACACAAAGCACAAAACACTAAAACACAAAACACAAAACACGAAGTATAAACCGGGCTTAACCAGTCAAATGTAATCTGATGAACGTTATTATTTGAAAAATATTTGCTTGGACGTTGTTTTATTTTTTAATTAGTCTGACGTCATATTTTTTAAATTTTTATCAAAAATTTAATTTATAAATTCTTTATTTAAAAAAGATTCACTGTATAAAAATACTTTAAAAACTCGATGAAGGGTAAAACTTGGAGAAAATAAAAAATTTCGTCTGTCTGTATTACATAGTATTTTAGAAAAAAATTAATAAGAACAAAAGGCAATTTTGATTGGCTAAACACAAAATCATATATATAAAGGCAAAATTTGATTGGCTAAGCACAAAAACATATTTTGAAAAGATGAACATTGTCCATGTTTCAAAAACACATTCAAAACACACACAAAACACAAAAGCACAAATCAAAAACACAAAACACAAAAGACGAAGTATGAACCGGAAAACACAAAAGACAAAAGCACAAAACACAAAAACGCAAAAACACGAAGTATAAACTGCAAAAACACAAAAGCACAATTCAAAAACACAAAACACAAAAGCACAAAGTATGAACCGGAGAACACAAACACTAAAACACAAAACACGAAGTATGAACCGGCTTTAAAAATCGTCATAACCAGACACGCACGGGAGCAATCGGCGAGGAGGAGGTCCTGGTTGTTTTGTTATTTTCGGCGACAGCCGGAAAAATATGAATTTTTCAATTTGTAACTCATTTTTGGCTGCAAACGAAAAATGTTTGCGATCTTTTAAATTAGTACTCAATTTTGATCCATTTTTTGGGAATCCGAGGGGGCGTTGAGGGGGTGCTGTTGTTGACGGGGGGGGGGGGGGGCGTGCCCTTGGGGGAACTAATTGACGATTATTTCAATATTTCGCCTCATTGTTTTGCAATTTTAAGGAGTGCAATTTTACATTTGAGTTTCTACTCTCAAGGTGCTATATAGCTTAGGGCCTTTTTCTACAATGGACTTAACTGGACTTGACTTAACTGGACTTAAACTAGCGGACTTGAGTGGACTTAAACGCATTCCAAAAATACCGGATTTAAGTGGATTTAATTAAGTCCGCTGCAAGTTTAAGTGCAGTTAAGTCGGACTTAAGTGGACTTAAATTTGCAGCGGACTTGATTAAGTCCACTTAAGTCCAGTATTTTTGGAACGCAGACTTAGTTAAGTCCGACTCGATTAAGTCCGACTTAATTAAGGTGGTAGTAACGTTTTCGACAGTTTTGCAGGAGTAACACTTGACAACTTACGATTAATTTTCAATCAATAATTTATAGTACGCATATTAATTTAGGAAACTATAATTTATTATGAGATAAATGCTTGCTAAAATAGCTTGAAACAATCATTTTCAATTTTCACAGAAAATATTTTTCAGCCAGTTACGACAATTTTTCGTAAATTTTATGTTTAGCTAAGCCAAAGTAGTAGCTAGTCAAAACGGCCGTTTATTGAAAAAAAAACAAATGACACACGGGCATGTCAAAAACCTTCAATTTAGATGCCAAAACTTATCTTTCCGCTTTTCACTTTTTGAGATTATGTCACATTTATGTAACATTTCTTTTTGAACTAAAGTACATTACTCAAAAGTCCGCAAAACTTGACAACTACTAGAAGGATTTTGTTCAAAATTGGGGATAAACTGGCACAATTATGTGTCAACTTTATACTAAAATTTCAAAAATTTTGTTTGCTTAAATTTTGCGTTACATCAATTTCATTCACAGAAATCTGTAAAACTGTACTTCCGTGGACTAAATCTCAAGTCTCGATGTTGCAATCTTTTCATGTGTTATTTTACATGTTTTTTAGACAATTTCTGATGTGTCAATTTTTTTTATTTATATTAATTTAGCCTATTCCGTGAAAAAGTTAGATTCAAAAATTCGTATAATTTTCAAAATTCGAACAAAATTAAAATTAAAGGTCCGTAACTTCTTTTCTACATCATATAATTGCACCAAACTTAGCATTAAAATTCAACTTGTTATTGGCTATGTCCGTGTAAAGAATGAAATTAGTTGGAATTACACTGTCAGTTTTACAAGCAAAACAAGAAAAATGCAAAAATTCACGAAATTTGACTACTTTGACAGTGTCTGCTGACTAGCTCGTTACAGATTTAAGCTAGATATGTGCATAAGTGTAGTTTCAGTCAAGTTCTTTAACGTGAAAAATACAGCTATTAAATTCATTGAGTCAATCAAAAGTTATAGCACGTTATAAAAACTGTCGAAAACGTAACTACCACCTTAAGTCCGATTTCATTCCTAAAATAACTTCGGCTTTTAAGACTGTGTGGATTACGAGTTTATGTTTATAACTTTTGACTAGTTTTACCATTCTGCATGTGTAATGCGTCATTCGAAAGCTCACAAATTGCGCTTTTCAGCCATGTAGATGTTAAAATTTTTATGCTTTTATTTTTTAAAATTACATCCTGAACAACTTTAAAAAGTTGTGACAACTGTATTGTACCATTCTAAAACAAAAAACAAAAATTTCGCTTAAGGCTGGTGTATGCCAGCGCTTAAGGGCTGTTTTTGAGTTCAGTATGATCTTGTGGTTCGTCATTGGCCTCAGATTGATTTAGGCTCGATTCATACTTACAGCCGTATGTCCGTTCAGCCTGCAGAATGACGTCACTAGCAGCCTAGTGCAGTGGATCAGCCAGCGCATGTGACGTCATTATTTCGTCATTCTGTCCGCTAAACGGGCATACGGCTGTAAGTATGAATCGACCCTTAGACTTGCAAAGTCTTCGATACTGTTCTTAACCTGCGATTAATTCATATGTACTTTCACTCATGCATCTTTGGGACAGTTCTGAAGCAGTCTTACGTACGTCAGCCAATCAAATTGAGGCATATTACATGTGACGCCAAGAACAGCCAATCAGACAGTTGCAGGCCGACTAGTGGAAAAAACTGCTAGTTTGTGTTGCGTAATTGAAAATGTGTTTCTGAGCATTTTTTGCGTGAAAATTTAAAATGTTATATACTTCTGAAACACTAAAAATTTCTACAAGTATATAAAGCACTTTTACGACGGCTTTTCGAGTCCTTTACCCTTGGTAGTCTAGATTGTAAGCTTTTTGCTTTTCAATCGGGCAACCACGGATCGAATCCCGTTCTGAGCTATTTTAATTTCAGTTTTACTTTGTTTGATTAGCAAATGCGATTAATATACTTTTAAGTTATTTTCAACGAAACGCAGTTAATCCAATCGAGTTTGAGCATTATTTTACGTGTAAAAAACTGTTCCTCTGTCCTCAAGGAGTATAAATTAATCACCCATATATAAAGACAGGGACAAGGACTTTAGTTTACTTTTACTTTTGTTAATTCTTGATCAACTTCACACATGCAAAAACAACAACTATTATGTTGTTTTCGCAAATGCAGACGCACATGTAAGATGATGCGGCACTCTGGTCTAGACATAGTGAAGACTCAAATGTCATTGGCTAAAAATGACAAACCTGGACCACGTGATGAAGACGAGTAGTCACAGATGTACATGGGGGTGGGTGTGGGGGGGGGCAAGCCCTCCCCAGATTTGAAATTCCGAGACAAGCCCCCCTCCAGATTTGACCCGTCGGGACAAGCCCCCCTCCTTGAAATTCCAAAATTGCCTCAGATCGCCCTAAAATGCTTAAAAAATGAGCAAAGAGCAAAAAAATCGCTAAAAAAATCTGAATTTCACAAAAAATTTCCCACTTTTAGGCAAAAACTAGAAATTTTTGCGTTTTTGGGACAAAAAAATGGGACAAGCCCCCTAAAATGTCGAAAATTTCGGAACAAGCCCCCCCCAGACCGAGATCCCTCCAGATTTGACCCGTCGGGACAAGCCCCCTTCCTTGCAATTCCAAAATTGCCTCAGATCGCCCTAAAATGCTTAAAAAATGAGCAAAAAGCGAAAAAATCGCTAAAAAAATCTGAATTTCGCAAAAAATTTCCCACTTTTAGGCAAAAACTAGAAATTTTTGCGTTTTTGGGACAAAAAAATGGGACAAGCCCCCCTAAAATGTCGAAAATTTCGGGATAAGCCCCCCCCCAGACCGAGACCCCGTGTACATGTATATATGCGAGTAGTCAATAACACCCGGCCAATCAAGAACAACAAAAGTGCCCATAACAAGAAACTCTATAGGACAACAAATTTGGTCAAATAATGACTGCTCGACACTAGGGCAAAAAAGTTAAGCCATTTTTATTTAAGTTAAAGTTAAAGTTAAAGTTAAGGGGAACCTTCAATATAAGTTAAAGTTAAAGTTAAAGTACAACATTTAACTTTTTTTGAAAATTAAAGTTAAAGTAAGTTATGCTGTTTGCAATAAAGTTAAAGTTAAAGTAAGACCCATAACTTTTATAAAAAGTTAAAGTTAAAGTTGGATCAGTAACTTTTTTTAAAAAAGTTAAGTTTAAAATTCTGCATTGCTGAAAATTTTGATCGCAATTATGGGATTATCATCCGAGTATACATATTCATACTTTAAGTTCAAAATTCTGCATTGCTTAAAATTTTGATTGCAATTATGGGATTATGATCCGAGTATACATATTCCTACTTACAGCACCTCACATATGTCCGTTCAACCGACTAAAGCATTGAGACATATATACCTAACTAACTATGCCCGTTACTATCAATTGTGCAAGTTACATTTGTTCATTACAGTGGTAGTCTTAGGGGCTGTTCACAAATTTGGGTTAACGAGATTAGATTAACTGAATTAACTACAATAACTTCACATAGTATATCTCCAAGCCCTTGCATGTTTATGCAATTAAGACAGAGGAGCAACTGTAAAAAAATTGAAAAAAGGTCTCCTGCTTCTTTGTTGAGTTATTCCAGTTAATTCAGTTAATCTAATCCAGTTTAATCCTAATTTGTGAACAGGCCCTTAGAGTGGGTTTAGACTAAAATTAAGCAGTTGACATTCTACCTCGCTTCGTCCTTTTAATTCAATACGCCATTGCTAAACCGAAATGCAGCCTATTTAATTAGGTAAAGAAACGCGCCGTATCGACTCAATATTCAAAGTCATAAATTCTCCATTGTTCCTCCGTGAGCTTACTTGTGCACATCCACTGATACAGTGTGACAGAGAAAGCGTTTACTAGTGCAATGACATGGAATGATGTTTTGTTAAATTCTTTTGCTTTTACCTTTACAGGTGTTATGCATACAATACGAGATTGTTTCCAAATTTACATGTCACCTGTTGTTAAGGGGGCGCTCCGGGAATCAAGGATTTGTTCCATATTTTTTAAAAACAGCAAAAATGACCTATCAATCTTGAAGCAAATTTGTCCAAAATACTATTTAGGATGGTTTGACGTGCATATCTCCACAGCAAAAAAATCGGAAAAAAATTTACAAATTTTATTCAACTTTCAAACAAATTCAGCATGTAAGCCAGTGCATGAACGATTTTTGAGGTTTTACAAACAGACGATACGCAAATTTTACTAGCCGTAATTAAAAATTAAAACAATTTTATTGCGTTCTGTGCAAAAAAATTGCACAAGAAGCAGTTTTTTGAAGCATCAGACTCAAATATAGGCAGTGTGAATACGGAACCAATTTTTCGGCATTCGATTACAAATTATTGGTACGGTATTTTTCTACGAAATTTTGCACAATTATAGCATTAGCCGGTGCGCAGTTGAACGATTTTTTATTTTTTAAAAATACAGTCTAGTAATATTTTAATATGATTTTTATTGCTCAGGGTTCGATTTCGAAAACACATAATGGCAATTTTTATCCAAACCCGACAAGATTGTAAAAAACAAAAATAACGTTCAACTAGAGAAGCACAAAAGCTAAATTTTGCTATATAACTTATGACTATACGCTGAGTTTAAGCAGAGTTATCGTTTGCCGAAAATTCACTCACATTCTGTGCTCGGGGAGTCACGTGACATAATCGCGTGATCTTAAACTTTGCGGCCAGTGTTCTTTTGTATCGTACTACATATTTGTATTGTAAAGGGTAGCTTTTGTCAAATTTTTTCCAAGTTTTGAGCTAACCCCCGATTCCCGGAGCGCCCCCTTAAGAAGAGTAATTCGATACTTCGAAAAAAACCCAGAAGCCTCTAACTAGTATTGATTTAATGATTGGTAGTGATTACTCCAAAGCGGACGGTTTGCTAATAAATGTAAATTAGCGTAGGGATGGGCTTTCATAATAACAAAAACAAACGGATCATTGGAGAAGACCTTACAAAATCCTGAAGTGTCAACTCAGTTTGGATATGTCAGAAGACACTGTAGGGGGGGCATGCGAAGTTTTATCCAAGCATGAAATTGGTAATAACTATCCGCTCAGCAAGAAAAATTGATGACTGAGAGAATAAGAGTGCTATATGTGGAACGGATTAAGTTTAAAATAAAGCAATAAGCTAATGCAGCTACAGTTGGACTAGACTGGTTATTAAGCTTAACGTCGCTAGACTGGTCTCAGCAATAGCAAAGTTGCTGAAATCATTTTCAATAAGCAACTCCTTGTACGGTAGCGAACGTATGATTGATATTTAGTAATCAGTTGTTATAAGTTTATCAATGTAAAACATTATATGCTACCAAGAGTACATAATAGCGTAATAATAGTAACAACACTTTAGTATAGAATCACTGATGCGTTGATAAGCATTAAGATAGAAATAAAAGGTTAATAACTAACTATTTAATCAGATTCTGCTTGCAAAAACATTAAAAAAGGTTTGCAAATACCTTTGGAAATATTTTGGAAAATTTCAGCGAAAGTGATTGTGAAATTTTCGAGATATAAACTTTTTTCAATGACTTAAAAGTTTTCCGAGAACAATTTCCAAGAACACTAGATAGTGTATCACTCTTCTTCTTTAGAGAGTGAGACGCTATTTTGTACTCTTGATACTGCCTATCCAAGGTGTGCACAAGTCCATTTGTTCCTCCGTGATTACTACGTATCAAGCTTACTTGTACACAACTACCGAAAAGAACAATAGAACACTACAGAGGCACAGACAACACAAAGATTAATCTACATAAAACGTGAATGTTAGTTTCATCCACACTAAATTTAGTTGGAGTTTTAAACAACCTAACCTATAATACCCAATGTGACAATTTTACTCATTGCCACTACACCGCTGTATTCCTTGACCTAAACTAACTCACAGATTGGTTTTATCCAATGTACCAGCCTGGTTTTGTATCAACCAATATATGGTCAATAATTTACTTGTCTCAAAATATAAATGAGGTCAGGGAGTGTAGGCTGGTATAACTGTTTTTGAAAGTGGTTCCCAGAGCTTCGCTCGACTGAAAACGCTAGAAGGATGAGCTTGGGTTTTGGGAGCTTTGCGCAGAAAGGGCTCATTAAAGGTGTCTCCCTCCCTCCCTTTTGAGGTTAAGGCAAGATTCGCCGTGCCTTTTTTGGAGGACAACGAATCCGAAGTTTTTATCGCCAATTACCTTTCCTTTTGTCGTTTCTTTAGCTTTGACTGCATCGTCATAATATTTTTCTGGAAGGTCTTTTTAGATTCATCCTTTTAGGTGTCGTCTTAGTTGACTCCGGCAAGTCCTTATTTCACGCGAATTGAAATCTAAGCCAAGAATTGATGGCCCTGATCAAGTCCAGAGGAGCTGCTGGACGAAACCTGGCTGTGACCGTTCAGACAGTTGATAAACCGTGAAAAACATTGCGAAACCTGGTCAGAAGACAACCTACCACACTAGCCAGCAAAAGGCCGACGCATTTTCCGACATGCTGGATGCCACCTTCCGGAACCAGTAGCGTGAAATCTTTGATACCCAGCAGAAGAAATCAGCGCATCTTTCCCACCAAATCATGGGCGGAGAATCGAATCGCATCTGGAAACCACTGGTGTACTGCGCTCACTGCCAAGGTTCTCACTGTACTCATTGCCCTGTTCATGTCGGCTTCCACCCTTAAGCCTGGAAATCTGGAACGGTGACGATGATCCCAAACCAGGAAAGAACTCCAAAATTCCCAAGTGCTACCGACCTATCACACTGCTTCCAATGATAAACAAACTTTTGGAGAAGATCATCAACCGCCGGGTCTATGTCAGACTGGAAGAAGCGAACGTGCTCAAGTCAGAGCAAAGCGGCAACCGGGAAGGACGCAGCACATTTGTCCACCTCTGCCGGCTAACTCAAGATGTCCTCATTATGCATATACCACTCGGGCCACCGAAAAGAAACAAACACATCATTGCTGTGATCGCTGACATCGAAAGGGCTATTGACAGGGTGTGGCACGGAATGCAATAGGAACTCTGGCGACAATAGCACGATCATTCCCACCAAGATCCTATGGTGGAGTTCCAGCTTCCTCCAACACGGAAGCTTACGAGTCAAGGTAGGGGTTATGCTGTTCAGAAGACTCCAGCCATCAGCCGGTGTGTCAGAAGGCGCGGTAGTGTCCCATCTGCTGTACACCCTCTTCACGAACAACAGCCGACGTCAAGCGCAGCCACTGTAGTTTTGACCAGCCAGTACGTCGACGACATAGCCCTCTGGATTATGGGACGAAATGAAATGGCGGTAGAACGACTTGAGACGGCTGTGGATGACTTTGACAACTACTGCAACAACTGGCGGATGTCCCTTAGAGCAACTAAGACCAGCGTGATGCACTTCATCAAGTCACTCAATGAAAGCGAGATCCGAGGCAAGCCATTCAGAAACAAGATCAACGATGAATACATCTAGTTCGTGAAGACGGCAATGATCCTAAGGGTGACACTCAATCGGCAGGGCACATTTCGCCAGCACGTCGACGAAACGGTGCTACAGGCTAGGCTGAGACTTTGAGTGCATCAATCCCTCGGTGGTAGAACATAGGAACTGCGACTCCGGGTCTACAACGAGTTTATCAGGCTAATCCTTGAATATGTGGCAATTGCATCGAACTGCGCTGATATCTCAAAATCTCCAAAAAATGCTGAGCCGATGCCTGAAGACCTACGCCGGACTGTCATTCTACACGCCGGTCGCCGACAACTTGGATGCACGAGTGGCGTGGAAACTCTGGAAGAAGGACCTCAGAAGCTTAATCATCAGCTACTGCAGAAAAATTGAAACAGCCACATTCGTAACCCACAGCCTAATCAGCGCCTACTCAGAGCCAAACAGACTCATCTCCCATCCGATTGGCGCGCCGGCTGATGGCTGGAGTC
>JASANF010015122.1:0-36808 GCA_030248245.1 Trissonchulus sp. WLG1_4
CCGAAGAGTCGTAAGATCGAAAGCTCTGCCTTAGTTCCCCCAGGACCCGTTCCTTTCGATCAGAGTACACACTGCCCGGCCCCGCAGAGCGTTGCATTTCAATTGAGCCACTGCCACCAGAGCTGGAGCTGATCAGAGATTCGCCACAGCTGTTGTCGCCTCCCTGACTTACAGGCTGGGCTGCAGTCTCAGCCGGCAACTCTGTAGGCAAACCAGCTTTGGCCAAAATCGATTTTCGATACTCCACCACATCGCTGTTGTTGTCGTTGCCGTTGGTGAATGGGGATCTAAAATTGAATTGAATTTCTAGTAGAATATGATGCATATAAGTCACAACTACAGACAGAGTTTAGAAAAGGCTACTCTTAGGAGCTAAGACATTAGGCTAGGCTAGGACTAGTCAAAGCCAAAACGAAACTGATATGTACTTCATAATATTCCAAAATAAAACTCAACATAAAATGCCGCTTTAGCTTGAGTTAGCACATTTAAATTCAAAACAATTGATGATTAAATACTTAAATTAATTAAATAATATAAAAATAACAAACAGAATCTAAAGAATAAGTTCTACCCCCTTTTGGTCAGAACAGCTTAACCTATAGCAGCTGGTAAGCGAGTTGAGTTGCACTAATTTTATGACTGTGTTACCTATCTACTAGCGTCAGGTCCATTAACTTAATTTATAGCCAAAATGGCAAGCAGCGCAACAAAATTGGAAAATTTCCAGTTACGTTAAAAAAATTAAATTTTAATAATTTTAACACCTTACTTTTAATTTTATTTTTAATACTTACATTATTTTCTTTTAATACTTTAATACTTACTTATAATTTTAATTTTACTTTTTATTTAATAACAACTTAAAACATACTTCAAACTGAAAACACAATAGCGGTAACAAAATGCACGTATTAAACCTACAGTACTACAGTACCACAGTACTACAGACCAAAATTACTTGCTATGCACTCCGGAATCAAAGAGTCGTCGGAGACACTTGATTCCGGAGTCAAAATATATACATCTTTATGCTTACCTATACCAAATAATCAATAACTATGTACTTAGGCTCGATTCATACTTACAGCCGTATATCCGTTCAGCCGACAAAAAGACGACATAATGACGTCACATTGGCTGGCTGATCCATTGCACTAGGCTACTAGTGACGTCATTCTGCAGGCTGAACGGACATCGGTTTACATTTCGAGCACATCAAGATGCAAGGTTGATTTATTTAATTTATTTTAGTAATAATATCGTTATACCGAATTGATACTAAAGTGTGACCATAAATATCTGACCTTAAGAAAAAACAGGTGGCAAGATTTTTGTGATTACTCGCTGTACTTTTGATGCTCACAATTAGTTCTTTTCGTTACAAAATAGCTTGTTTCTTTTTTCATCAGGGTCGAGCATTCTTTGATTCATAATATATCAACATCAACATTTTAACAGAAACGTATAACTAACGTGTGGACTAGAAGCATGCTGTGCACAATTATTGCTTGTTACTGTACTGTTATGTTTTTGTTCAATCAATCGATCAATCATAGTAATAAAAGTATGACTCTCTTTCTTATCATGACTAACTGAAACGGAAGATGCTCCGCCCGAAATAGCCCTTCACCTCTTGACTTCAAGGGGATATCCTCCTGTCCTAAGGTTGAGACATGCCTTAATACAGGGGGTTCCTCATCCCCCTTTTTGTTTGAGTTTAGATTACACACACACACTTGTTGACCTGTCTGAACCCATCCTGAATTTGATTCCTAAAATTTTTTCCGTTCCCCATCTTCCTGGCTAAGCCTCTCACTGAAGTAATGTGTTCAAGTCAGGGGTCTCCCTCAATGAAATGAAGACACAATCGAGCGAAGCATCGACATAATTTTTACCGTGCTGCCTGCCAACTAACTCGGCTCTGCCCATCAATTTTGCGGTTCATACTTACGCACGTCTTAACATCAGTTTGAAAAACTTAAAGACATAAAGCAAAGCTGGTGTTAGTCCACAGCTAGCGGCTCTTCATGCTCTTCATATAGCAATCTTCACTACCGAAGTTGTACCCTAAATAGGATATTACCTTGAAATTTCGCCACACAAATCACCAATAATCGGCTGCATTCTGACAGGAAACATGATTGAATAGTCTTATGCAATCACCAATCCCGCTACCGTACCACTTGTCAGCAGAGTAAGTAGTAAAGTCGACAACTAAGTCTCTCCCACTCACCTAATTTTAATAACAACCATCGTGTAAGCCGTTGAGTAGGTGCGCAAATCCAAGACGAGAGCTGACCCCCACAGCAAGCTAATTAAGCAAAACGTCACAAATCAGCAGAAAAACTTTTGGTCTCAAGTGCTTCTTCAAAGTAAACTTTGCAGCTGGCGATGATCAAAACTTGTGAGCCGCTAGCGTAACTGTATTATGCACTTATTGCTACAAAAGTCATAGGGGGCGCCAGCCACTAAGTTTTACTCTGGGTGAAACAAAAATAGGTTAAGTTCTTCCCCAATGCGTACGTTCGAATAACTTCAATTTCTAGCTTAATTTTTAGTCGTCAAAATCATAGGATTTTTCCCTTTTCAGTCGTAATTCAAAGTAACTCAACACCGAGAAGCCAACGCATGCAACATGTGTGGGAAAAAGTTTGCAAAAAAACTCGAGAAACTTTCCACTTCGGCTAGTCGGCACTCGGCAGTCTAGGCGAAGTCACGCGTTGGAAAATTTGGAAAATAGTTTTCAATATTTCATTATAGAGAGACGCAATAACAGTTAGTAGTTTTAGTTGGTCGAAGTGAAAAACCACACTTCTCTAACTAAGTAACTATACTGAGCTGTATGTGTGTTTCTGAGACATGAATTATACAAAATTGTGTGCGCAACAATTACATAACTTTTTCACAAGTTTCTTTTGTTGTTTCACCTCGCTAAATAGCTTAGTGCGGGTGGCTAATAATAGTTCATGGCCTGCAAAGAAGTTTAGTAATAGTTTAGCCGTGCTAAAGAATAGACTAGAAATTCGAAATACAAATATCACATATCTATTTCGAATTGCTAAGGTGTGCGTGTGGAAAGTAAACTTAACAATGACTTGTGAACTAATTCGTTTCACTAACACTAAAGCAGGCTGCTGTAAGTCATCCGGCGAGGTGAAACAAGCAAAAGTAGCCGCTACCAAGTGTACTGCATTCCAATGTGCAATCGGTAGTGACTGACAATGGCCCTTTTGAAAGCCACCGCTGCATTGGAATTCGAAGTACCGCTGCATAAACGTTTTCAATGGGTAGTAACGCTTATGATAGACACGCAATAGGTGTTTAACTCTTTGCTGAGTCAACAATGGTCTTTCTAACTGAAGAAAGCATCGCTTTTTGAAATGAAACCGTTAATAAATGCAATCACAATGTGGGGAATGTAGTAAAAGGATCACCATATGTAGGATGAAATAGAATACACAAAATGTGGTATCCTACATTCTTGCCTACATATAGATGAAGCGTACCATCCGCATTAAATGCAATGACCATTCGGTGAATGATTATCGTCATATAATTCTAACCGTTCTAACCATTTTCAAGGTAGATGCACCAGACTTGAAAGGTTTTCAGTTCTCCTGATGAAACCAAATAAACGCAATATTTTATAAATTTAAAGCGCCCAACCTAACTAAAAAGACTTTATTAAAATCAAATTGATTGGTTAATTGATTGATTTTAATTTAAAACAAAGGCAATATGTTTGCTAAAAGAACAAAAGAAGTGGTCAATCAAAATGAACACGTTGGTGACCTGGTAAGCCCACACAATATAGAAGCGTACAATCCCGACCAAAAGTACCTGTTACGGACGTCAGAGTCGTAGTCACCTGACTCCGGAGTGAGGGCATAGATAACTACAGTATTTTGTCTCGGGAATCAAGTTACTCCGATCCCGTTTTGTCTCCGGAGTCTGCAGCAAGTAATTTTCGTCGGCACATATGTAGTGTCTTCCTTGAATTAGCTTTAATCAAGATATTATTCGGAATATTTCGTATGGTTAATGACTATGGTAAATCAATCTGGTAAATCAAGTTACATTTGACTTACTTGTATAGAGGATAGCTCAAGAGAGCCTGAAACTGGAGAGTTTCTAATGAGACGCTCATCCTTTAAAAGAAGTCAAATAAAATCAATGTGACACTATGGCTAAGTCGACCATTGTTCGATACTGCACGATTCGACAATAATCTGAAAGGAATATAAAAAACGAAAAATAATACCGTATTACGCAGTTAACTTGTCAATCCTCCATTGGAATGCCTATGTCTCGTGAACAAGCATGTAATGAAGATAGGCCCGGCTTTGAGGACTTTGTTGTTTACAACTTAAGCCCGGTTTATACTTGTCCTTAGGGACATAGAGACAGGGACAAGGACAAATTTCGGTCAGCTATTACTAAGCATTGACAAAATCTTTTTGTGTAATTTTTTGCATAGAAGCTGCACGTCGACAATACTTTCTTACCGTAAAAAATTTGGCCATTGTATTGGAATTGCTTAAGGACAAAACGATAGGGACAAGGACAAGGACAAGTATGAACCGGGCTTTAGGAAGTTTAAGCATAGTTCAGGGTAAGAAAAACAAAATAAGTCCAAAACCTTCGAGGTTTCTTGCCTCTTTAGTCTATAAAGGTCATCTAACTAGATTTGTATTGGCTCATGCACAAGTGATAGGCGCACATGCTTTACTGCAGCGTCCAAAAAGATCAGAAAATTCTATCCTCACACTTTGACTTCAGCTTAGGCCTATAGCTGTAGTTTACTACAAGCTTACCTTTCTAAAGTTTTATACTATGTATATCTGCATGCTATATGCACACCATAAAATGCTATATGCATGTGTAGAATTACAAAGCATGATACAATCAAGTTTAGACATTGATTTATTTGAAATCATCTTGTAAATATCAGTGCAAAGAAAACATAACGAAAATATAAACACAAGCAAACGACTTCTAATAACTTAACTAATAGTAAAAAGTTTGAATTACGCTCATGTTATCAGTGTCTGGAGTCTTATCAGAAAGACGTAATGCTGCTCTATTCTAACAAACAATTGTGATTAGATATTCAATGTTTTGAAAGCCCTAAAAAACTTAAAACTAAAAAGCTGAGCTCCCATTGGAAAAAATTCAAACTGACCTTATAAAATTTTATTTAAATTTAGAAATTAACTTTAAAAAAGAAATATCCATCATCATTGAGTATTCTTACTCTTTGAGATTTCATTGCAATTTGGAATAATATTTTTAACTATTTTAATCAAAAAATCGAAAACATAGCACATGAGAAACAAATATCCATATTTCGTATAATTAAAGGCTCTATGTTGTGTATGTTTTGGTAAGTAAAATTGGAAAAAGTATCTTTCAAAATTGTTTGTGGGCTTTTCGCGTAGACAAAAAATTACTTACATTTTTAAAGAAAAAATATTGGTATTTAACTTGTATATTAAAAAACGTATGAAACCGTATCTTGTTCCAAGGTTAAATTTATATAAACTTAGTCCAAATTTGCCCCAAGGAAATTACAAAAAATATACTAGCTTTTCGTTTTGAGCAAGCAGCAAAGTGACACACTCTGTGACTAATGAGTCAACAAAGTAGCAAAGTTGCGCTTCTAGCTTTTGTTTGCTAATCAGAGGTTAAGACTGTTTACAGTTTGCATAATCCGCTAATATGCTGGTACGAGTCAAGAATACCAGGAACTAAGTTGCGTCAAAACTATTTATAGATAAGCAAAAATAAATATAATTAAAAACAATCCCTATGAAAGCAAGTCAGTTCAAATTTATTTTTTACAATAAAATCGTTATGTTGATACTGAATGCTTAGAATTTTTTTACGCAATTAGTGGCTATTGTCTTCATTGAATATACCTATATATTGTTTTTGAACACGAGTATTAATCAAGCTATATTGAAAAAAATAGATATTGCAGTAAAAATGATTTTAGTAAAATACATAAAAATAGAATGAGAATTATAAAAAACGGAAACAATTATAAAACCATGTCAGTTTTGTGAGCGAGAATTTAATATTAAAATTTAGCCGTCAATCTGTTCTCCTAAAATAAAATAAATAAAGTGTATATATACATAATAACGATGAAAACTAACATGCCACAATAAATTTTTACTGTCAATTCATTTTTGTCTAAAAGGATTCGGTTTAAACATAACCTCAGACTTGGAAAGCATTACAAAAAATTTTGCACAAAGCTTCGTTGGCAATTTTTGGTCAAACTTTTAATTTACAGTCACCTAATTTTTCGTAGAAACCGGATTAAAAATCTCCCAATTAAATCTCAGCTAGCGGCTATTAGCAAAACAGTACACTTCAAAAGTTCTGTTCGAGACCTTTTGTTCCAAGAAGCTTCTAGTGTCAATAAAAGTTATAACTTTACAAACGGTCAGCTAAGCATAGTTAGTAACCTAGCTCAAGAAAAGTGTCAAACTTTGCGCAATTTCGCAATGCTTTGTTGCGCGGGCAAGCAGTAGTCTTGTTGAAATTGTACGCGAGGGCATAAACACTCAAAATTTCACGTGTTTAGAGTTCGTGTACTGCAATGTTTTAACGTCGTGCTATAGTACTGTATACAGCTGAGTGTTTTAAAATAGCATTGAATAAAGTAGTACATAACATCAATCATATCCGCTGTAACATCATACAATTATAACATTTTTTCTGACTAGTGACAACTTACTGTGAAATGAATGGAATTTATTGCGCAAATCTGAGCGGCTAAAGGCAGTCGGCTGAAATATAAACATCTTTTTTGTAACATTTGCTTACTTTTTTGCATTTTTAAGTTAATATGTAAACGTGTCAGACAGAACACACGTCATACACACTCCTAAACTCTTACATGTTGATGTTAACTAATTGGAGTCTACGGTCGCTCATTGACGTGAATATTGTGCCTAAAATTAAAATAAAATTAAAACAAGAATGTTCAACCAATTTTTGATAAAATTCATTGCGACATGCTTAGGCGCAATGCCGAGGATACTTTGAAAACTTTTTAAAGCCAATCTTAACATGTCAAGCTGCATCGTGCTTTCAGAATTTTCATGACAGATTGTCATGTTGAAAACGTAAGACAATCTTTATTATAGTATGAGTATGAGAGTCGAGTCGAGTCGAGAGTATATTATTCCTACATATCTGTATCACATGTGCTAATTGACCTGATAAGTTTAAGACTTTTCAAGAAATCTTGAAGGACTGTTGAGTGATTCTGTTCTAGGTTGGTATTGCAGACACATAGATTAGGTACAATTATAAACTTTTTTTGGAGTTTGATTACTATGATATTTATGTGGTTTTTGTAATGCAAGTTGGCAGAAACGCGCAAAATATTACATGATTGAACGAGTCGTCCTAATCAGTGCAGTTTCAGTGCATTGCCAAGTGAATCATGCGTTAAGGCGGCTACGCAAAAAGCATTCAGAGGACATAAAATACAGAACTGGATAAAATCTCACTGATATCTTTTCAGTTTTGGAACCACCGAAAACAGAAAGATGCATTTATTTTTGGCACGAAATCATTTACATAATTACCATCAATTATGTTTCCGGAAATACCACCTATATTGGAATGTCTGAACTTAAATACTAGCCATTTTAGCTTAAATACTTTACCACTCGACAGCTTTTGCCAAATAGTTAATTCGAAAACGTTTCATGGTTTAGCCAAAATTCAATCAGCCGGTTAAATAGTAGTGCACAAATGCCAAAACTGAACAATGCTGCTGGGCTTTCTGGTTGCAAGTTTGGTAGTAACTTTTAATGGTAGTCTTGTGGAAGGGTGCAATCCAGAGTTTTTCAAGACTCATTACTGTGATTTTACCCGATGTAAGCTGCTTGAAGTATTTGCAACTAATTTATACGTTGTAACAGTATCCATAAGCTACTGGTTAATTAATTTAAGCTCAAGTTTTAATGTAATTTAATATAGTTGCACATGGCCGTAAGTCAGCACGGATTTTTCCTGGTCAAAATATCACAATTCTGTGCTGTCGTTAGGTAATAAACAAATCAATTTAAATCTTACTTATTCCTTTTTTGAAGCTAAATAATGCCAAAACGTTTTCACTTTATTTTCAAATAGTTTAAAAAAACGACATTCATCTATGTATTAGCTCCATTTCCAATTTTACACGGTACTTACATACAAGGTACACACCGTGGCATTTCTATTTTCAGTTCATGACTACAGAAATGAATGGTACCAGGAAGCAACCGCAAAACCATCTTGCGTACAGCAGTTAGCAGGTAAGCAATGGATGGCACTTATATTATCTTGAAGTCAGCTATGATTTAGGGCCAGCGCAAACAAAACGAACAAAAAAAAGAAAAAACAAAAAAACCACCACAAAAAACCAAAAACAAACAAACCACAAAAAAACATTTAAGTCAATTATATGTATATACCTTATAACGTTTGATTTCAGGTATTCTGCATATGACTCTTGCTATAATAACAAATATTCTCTACACGCAATTATATCAATTATCAGCTAACAGTAGTATTGTAATTAACTGGTGCTATCTGTAGTTTGGCGTGGTCGATTGAGTTAGTCAAGTTAATACATACAGTAAGCTGTTGCTCGGCCTGAAGTATAACACTGGTGTCAGGAGTGACTGTTTCTTGTCTCTCTGGCAATTGATGCATCAGGCCGATGGAAGGCATCAGGTATGCTGTGCTGACAAATTTCTTCTCTGAAAAAGAAGGTGACTGGACAACATTTCGCAAGTATTTTGATGGCTTCGCGACAATTAATGGCTGGGGTCATACATGTATGTAGTTAGAGGGATGGGAATAAGCTCCTTCTGAATACGGTCCTAAAGGAAAGAAAGGGGTTTCGCTACGGGTAAAAGGGGAGAGAAAGGTTCGGCGTGTGCAGTGCGCTAAAATTTTGGCCAAAATAACTTTGATGAGTGTATTTTAGCATTTTATAAGTATTCATCACACGATACTATTGTTGATGAAATTTAAGCTATTTTCATTAAATTTTGGTTATACTTTGTAAGCGATGGTTCCAGAGGCGAGCAGTACCCCGCATCATTTTTGCAAATGCTAACCCATATTTTATCACTCGACTTCGACTTCTAGTAAGTGGTTCCAAAACATTTTCCCTCGGCTTCGTGCAAAAGGGATATATTCCCTGTAGCGCCCCACCGTCTGCCCTTGCACTGAGATTCGCTCAAGCAGGAATAGAAGAAGCGACGATTTTACCTAACAATGTCAGGTTTCCATTCTTCCATTGATAAAGAGACGTGTCGGTTTTCACCTGGGGTCCGGAGCGAATCTTTTCTTGTGAAACCATTTTTTGAAAATTGGAAATTGATTGTTACTTCGCTAATTGCTACATACTCGATATTAATAAAAACCCTGCAAATAATAGTAATAAATATGCATGCACAAAGGCATACACAATTTGTTATTACTTGATTTTTACGGGTTTTTCAATTTAACTTTACCACTGTGTAAGGTAAGTCTGATTTGGCAAACTACATCTTGAACTGGTTGATTCGATTTACAGTACCATGTAAACGCATACATTTGTAATTCCGGTGTAGAAACAACTAAGGCTCGATTCATACTTACAGCCGTATGTCCGTTCAGCGTGCAGAATGACAGAATCAGCCAGCGCCTGTGACGCCATTATTTCGTCATTTTGTCGGCTGAACGGACATAACGGCTGTAAGTATGAATCGACCCTAAAAGGCTAGCCAACGTTGAAATCCGCACAAGCAGCAAAAATACATCCCACTCTTTTACTTCAGCCAGCGGCGCTCAATTCGACTACAGCACGTACTGCGGTCGTTCCTTTTTCCTCCGGTACATGTGTCACTCGGAATGCAGCCGAAAATGTAGTTCCTATTACAAGCCAGGATTTGTCATTCGGTGCGGTGTCGGATTCGACAAAAAAACTCCACAGTGCAATTACAATACCCCGTTTGACATGCATCTAACCGGGTGCCAATGTGATCCAAGGTTAGTTCGGGTTGCGTTGATTACAATTTGAGTACATAACAGGCGACCCGCATACAGGTACTTGATTCAGTATGAAAGCAAAAGGGCGATCGCCCCAGTTCAACATAGGAATAGTTAAAATCGCCAAAATAGCGGTGATAGTGACTACATAACAAAGGACCCGCATACTTTTCGAGTCGGTATAAAAGGCATCATACAGGTTCTTGGCTATTCAGTATAAAAGGGCGATCGCCACAGATCTGGTGTGTTTTCTGCTTGAGGTGGCACTTAGCAGGGGAACCGACAACCGTGTGGGCAAATCTCTCAAATTTTGCGTAGCGAAGTCGACTACTTTTTTTGATCTAGCTCCCTGCTGCCAATTGGGATCGACTTGAAATTTTGCACAATGAACGAGAAAATATAGGTAAAAATGCAAGAATCAAATTTTTTGATTTTTAAATTGTGGCTCTCAGCCCTTTTTGTAGCCGCTCAAACAGAACTGATTTTTGAAAAATCGTTTTTTAAATCAATAATTGAAATCGAAAATCTAAGACTTTTGACGTCTAGATTTTTATAAGATCTTTCGATCGACGCCAAGATCATCAAAATCAGTTGAGGTTTCGCCGAACTAGGTCAAAAAGAAAATTAGTGTGAATAGAAAATTTGACATGGTCATAAAATTTGACATAATTGCATTAAAGTGCTGAGAAGTACTGGAAATCGGTTTTTTTGAGCCCGTTTTGATATAAAATTAAGTGGTATTGCTACTCATCGCATGAGTTTAGTTCCAAACATGAGGTTTTTGCTGGGCGCTACCTTCATTCAAGATACATCTCATTTTGTGTCGAACAAAAAAGAACTTTTTCCACAATCCTGGAGCTGTACGATGTTTTATTTACCTATCGTAAACACGAAATAACATTCAAATAAATAGATGACTGTGTGCCTTCACCAAGTTTTTACACATTAGAATGTGATACTCTTATGTAATAAACGTAATTAAATCGTGGAATATTGCCACAACCCAGTTTGCTTTTCAGAGGACATTGCAAACATACGATAAGCAACATCAAGATGTGGAAAGTTTGGTATGGAAATGGGCCTGGGGGAATTTATCGCTGCAAAGCTGATAAAGCACCCGCAGTCATAAAACAAGGTCCGACTACATCAAAACCGAAAGTGACCAAAGAAACTCCGCCGCCCAAAAAACCACCCTCTGCGGTGGCACAAAACCCAAGCGTGAAGATTACCAAAAAGCTGTGTGACACTACTCACCGATGCTTCTAAAAATTAGACATTTGACGCTGACAAATAAAATAGTACATGCACAAAAAGCCAATTTTAAAATGTTGGGTAAACCCGCCACTGTTGTTTTGATAACATTTAGATACTTTTGATATTATCATCAATATTAAAATGGGCATCAAAAGTATGAATTAAACCATGGTATCATACTGAAATTAATTGCTATCGTTCTTATATCATATATATACATTTAAATTTAATACAAGTATCAAATATCAAAAGTATTTTATGTAAATTTACAGTATCATATTTATATCACTTTTAAAGTATGCAGCATAACAAGCACGTTTTGCGAGTAAGGTTAAACTTTTTAGATAGACTGCGTTGCGAGTTGCTTGCAGTGCTGAGGATATTCTTCGAATATAAAACGCGGCACTTAAAAATTTTCGAAGCGAGCATATTTAAAAAACTTGCCAAAGTACTATCAGTGTTAAACTTAACTTAGCCAACAGTGTCTTCATCAGAAAAAATTTATAGAGTCAGTTTTGCTTAAATCTTGACACCTACATAACAGACGCAACGTGAATAACGTGAAAAATTTCAAAATTTCAAAAAAAGTTCAAAATTGATGACTCTATTGCAAAACCGTATATAATGGCCAATAATTGAATTTTAGTACAGATCTGAACTAGTAAATTTTCTATAGTTTACAGTACCTTTTTTACAGCAGTTGCAGCACAATTACAACTAGTTACAGTTCTCATGTTACAGCAGCTAAACAACGCACATGTTCATTTTGTGCTAGTCAGCTGATGTACGCTAGGTCAGCTCAGCTATTGTGTTGTAGCGAACGCGGTTCATACTCCATGCTATGAACTCGGTAGCCGCCACTGGGCATGGTTGCCATGTCCTATAGACTAGTCCAAAATTCCTTGCTTCTGACGCGCTAATGAACATTGTACGAAACATAGCTGCGACAGGTTTTGTTAAATTACTGTTTTCTGCAAGCAAAAGTTGTTAGCATTGAACAGACGTAAATGAAAGCACTGAGCAGGCAGTTAAGCGTACGTACACACACGCTCACACAAACAGTGTTATTTGCTGACCTAGCAGCAGTTTAACACTAGAATAGGTGCATTTGTGTGCTCTTGATGCACACGTTTGCACTATAGTATATACGCGGCGGCTGAGGCCGCCGCGTAAAAACAACAGTAGTACATACCTACATACATGAGCACGTATGTACGTACACACGTACGCATAAAGGTGCTGCTGACGATAAGTTAAAATGGACCGCTGTCATGCATGCTACAGTTTATTTGCATATTGTACTACCTAATTTGAATACTACTTGAACACTACATAAATGTAAATGGTTATTTATTCTCCTCCATCTGCTTGTCTTGCCTGTCCAACTAATTCTCCATCGTTGACCCCAATACTACGCCCTCATTATACCTACTAGGGCATTATAAAAAGTTAAACTTTAACTTTAACTGAAATTAAAAAAGTTAGAGGGCTTACTTTAACTGTAACTTTAACTTAAATTAAAACAACCTTACTTTAACTTTAAATGAAAGTTATTTTAAAAAAAGTTATATAAAAGTCAGTGATTTTCGGCTTGCTTTAACTTTAACTTAAATTGATGTCTGAGCCTTACTTTAACTGTAACTTTAACTTAAATTGAAGCAATGGCCTTTACTTTAACTTTAACTTTAACTTAAATGAAAATGGTTTGACTTTTTGCCCTAATGCCTACGCCACATTTTGGTGGCAGCATGAAGCGGACAAACGGCTTATCCGCTTATGCCCATCGAGTATCGCCACTTGCCTCTTAGGAATAATAGGGTAGATTAGTCAAGAGTCCGAAAAACGAAGCAGAGTCAAGGATAGCGCGAGTGTCCTCTAGCAGTGCTGAAGACACCAGTAGTAACTTTCATCGATATTCGAATGCAACCGGGTTGCCTTCGCTTAGAATTAACTTGATGTACCAATCTACTTGCAATCTTTGGCACGTCTTTACTTACTGAGTCATCGAACTGTATAACTCACTCACATAATTAAGTTTTCGTTTTGAAAAAATGTACATACAATCTAAACGTATATATATATATATATATATATATATATGTATATCCGGTACGTAAAATGTGTTTATCCGAAACCTGTATGTACCCATCGGCCATCTTGGATGAAAAAATATGTAGTAATAAAGATGCTAAATTGTCATTGAAGTGTATAACTCAATCACATAATTTATTTTTCGTTTTGAAAAAATCTACAATCTAAACGTATATAATCCGGTACGTAAAATGTGTTTATCCGAAACCTGTATGTACCCTGCAAAAGTACCGACATCGGAATCTCTATTCTAACTATTGGCCATCTTGGATGAAAAAATAGTAATAAAAATGCTAAATTGTGCAATAACTTTGTGCCACCTTACCATTCACCATTACGCTCTGACTAAATAGTCAATACAAAAATGTTTCATGGAATAGCCACAAACTATTCAGCCGCCTAAATAAAGGTGCACACACACCAATATTTAACAATGCTGTTGGGACTTTTGCTTGCAATTTTGGTTGTCCATTTTGGTGGCAGTTTTGTTGAAGGGTGCAATCCGGAGTATTTCAAGACTTATAACTGTGATTTTAACCGATGTAAGTAACCGATGTTATTATAATACAATAAGTTTACCCGTTGCGTCAGACCGATACGCTAATAGTTATATAATTAATTTTTCGTGTTGGGCCACGGCCAACAGTCAACGGTCTTTAATTTTGATTTTATATCCACTTCCTCAGTGTGCTGTTAACGTTAAAGTGCTCATGTGCGGAGTGTGTTTTACACCCGTTCAAATCCCACCCGTCACCTACATTTGACCAAGAGTACATTTTAGTGTCTCACTCTAAATAAAAGTAGAGTGAGATACTTTTCAGCCTGCCTGTGTTCTAGCGCAGGCAGGTGCGCTTGTCGTTTTATATGTTTAAGTTTCATTAGATGGGCAATCAGAAGCGAGCTCGTGCGGCACGTGCTCCAATCAGCACAAAGGCGGCCTCACTTGCTCCAATCAGCACTCAGGCCAACATGTCTTCTCAGTGGTTGCTATGGTTACGTGACAGCTGCTTGGAGCACGCTCATACGCTCATAGGCGTCTGGCCAATCAGAAGAGGAGTTCGCTTCTGATTGGTCATCTACATGTTTAATAATAATAACCTAAACATGTGAGCTGAAAATGACAATGATATAATCCTGGTCTAGTTAGTACAACAGGCAAACTGAAGAGTATCTCAATCTTCTTAGAGTGAAACACTATTATACTCTCTTGATTTTACCTACATATTCATTGCCGTGCTGGCTTCCTTCTGTTAATGCACTGGCTCTGCCGTTACACAGGCAAAAATCAACACAAAATGCTTTCCCAGGAATCAATCCAACAGCCTTCGGTTTAAAGCCCGGTTCATACTTCGTGTTTTGTGTTTTGTGTTTTTGTGTTTTGTGCTTTGTGTTTTTGCCCAGTGTTTTGTGCTTTTCTGTTCATCTCCGAAATTTGTGTTTTCGTCTGTGCTTTTGTGTTTTGTGTTTTGTGCTTTTGATCCTGTGTTTTCAGACATAAAAATTTTGTGTTTTTCGAATTCTGTTGAACATTTGTGTTTTGTGCTTTTTCAGAGTGATTTTGTGTTTTTGTGTTTTGTGCTCAGCACAATCTACATACTCAAAAGCACAAAAGCACAAGACACACGTCACGTCTTTTTATATTCCAATCAGATTAAACTGTCAAATATAAAATATTCAGTCCTTTAACTGAAAAAATTGGTTGTTACATTGTATTATTAGTCAAGTCTGATGTCATATTTAGTTAATTTCAGTTAATAAGTTTTTCATTATAGTTCTTCTTTATTTATTTTTATATATTATTTTATATTTTATATATATTTATAATACCGTCTGAAAATTTTCTAAAAAGTTCTAAACAATCTATAATTCCGAAGACATAAAAAATTTTCCTAATTATGTACGAAGCAAATATTGTAGAAAACATTATGAGAAGAAACAGTTAATTTTGATTGGATAAACACAAAAGCACATTTTAAAAAGATGAACATTGTCCATGTTTCGAAAACACACCCAAAGCACACCGAAAACACAAAAGCACAAATCAAAAACACAAAACACTAAGCACAAAGTATGAACCGAAAAACACAAAAGACAAAAGCACAAAACACGAAAACACAAAAACACGAAGTATAAACTGCAAAAACACAAAAGCACAATTCAAAAGCACAAAACACAAAAGCACAAAGTATGAACCGGAGAACACAAAACACTAAAACACAAAACACAAAACACGAAGTATGAACCGAGAAAGCACGAAACACAAAACACAAAAACACGAAAACACTAAAACACAAAACACAAAACACGAAGTATGAACCGGGCTTAAGAGAACAACATCTAAACAATTACACCATGCTACCGACTTGTATTTTAGGGCTACGAGAGAGTGTACTAGAATTTATGTATTTCATAAGGTGTATGTTTACAACATAGTTTTGTAAACTTTGTTAACGACATACATGACTATGAAACGAAATCTTCTGAAGGTTTTGCAGTCTGATTAGCAGATAGGGTTTAATAAGTATGCATCAAAAACTACACATTAGCCGTCCCAACAGGTTCAAGATAGTTTCTGGCCAATGTACTTGAAAATTAAAACTTAATGCTAACTGAATGCTTTTGCCACAGATTGGGCTTGTTTCTGTCGTGCCACAGCACCACGGGTCTTCAATTTTGATTGATAACACAGGGCTGGGAGTGTGCTATAAGCGCGTGCGTTTATTTACATACTGTGCACTTTGGAATTGGATCAACTGTGCGTGCGTGCGTCACTGCATTGTCTAGCATAAAAGTTTCACATCAGCGATCAGTTTCAATGTGTGTTCGTTCAGCTCATGCAGTTTGGGTGTTGTGCGTGAGTCACACTGCTGTCAATATTGCTATCTGATCATAGACGTCTCGATGGCAAAAGCTTGACTGCAACAAAACTATCTGCGCTTGTGCGCATACAAATAGCAAACACGGTACATAAGTTCCTTGTGCATCAGGAGCTGCCAATTACAATTACAACAGCCAGAGTTTTCCACACAGTTCGGTTTTACCTACATGCAAGCGTAACAGGTAGGTACATACGACAGATGTAAGGCTGTCCAATGTTCATTAATCTCTCAAATAAATATATTATAGGTATGTATGTATTGCATACCAGTGCCTAGCATACAGCGACAAAAACCATCAGTGTATCTGTTACTGTCGTGTTCTACCAAAAAATTGTGTGTAGCATAAAAAATGAATTCCGTGTTAGATACAGAAATGAATCATCAGTCAAAATCAAACAAGCACGTTTTGCGAGTAAGGTTAAACTAATTTTCGATACCTAGATTTTGTTGTGACTTCCTTAGAGGGCCGAGGATATTCTTCGAATATATAACGCGGCAGCAAAATTTTTAAAGAAACACTTTTACATAACATGATAAACTGCTTCGTGATTGGATCTTGCTTTCAAGTTGTTTCAAAAATAGGTACACGAAGGCCAGTTTACACGTTCGAACTTGCTCCGAACTTGCTCCAGAACGAACTTGCACCGAACCTGGTTCGGGCCAAGTTCGGAGCACGTTCGATCGTGTAAACGCACTCCGATCTTGGATTTCGAACCAATTCCAAACCTGCTCTGAACCTGCCTTGAAGGAGACTGAACCTTCGAGGCTCCATCGAACATTAGCATCGAACTTGCATCAAACATAGCGTTTAGCAGCCAAGTTCAGATTTCCCACGCTATGCACATCAATCTAGTATCTACGTTCACGTTGTATGTAGTTTCAGGTCAGTCTCCCTCCAGTCCCATATCTTTCGTCAAATTTCCGGAGTTCATTTTTGCCATCTTACCCATGCATGCAAAAATAATTAGAAATTGTTACTAAAGTAGTGGTCTGGTTACAGCGATTGGTTTATGGTTTTTGCCATTGGATTTAAAACGTTAGATTAATCTGTTCTGACGTGCTTAAGGTGGTACTAACGAATGTGCAGTGTTTTTTAACAGGCTAGTATTCAATATTTAATTAACTTTAGATCATATTTTTATGTATTTGAAAACCGCTACTTTTCTTCTATATTTAAGCAAAGTTGTATTGTACAACTGTAAAGATGATTTGTATAGCACGTGTGAAAAGTAGACCCATTTGGCTATTTTGAGCACTTTCAATTCTGGCCACTTTTTGAAGAGTTTACAGAACAAAGAAATGCGAAAAATGGCACAAATATTTAAAAGTGAATTATCTAGACCCAAAATGCACGATTTTATGATTTGTCAATTATTAAATGAGATATGCAGTTTCAAAGTAAAAAGTGTCTATTCACACTCAACTTTCGGGTTCTATATCTGCACAAAAATATAAGCTATTTAAAAAATTTTCATTTTGGGTCTAGAAATTTTGCAAAAGTTTATTCTTGTTTATTTTTGTTTTTATGCGTTGCGCATGCGCTTAGAAAAGTGGCCAAAACTGTTAAATTTCCAATCTCATGTTGTGTAGTTTGGCTTATCGGCTTGGCTTGCCCTAAAATTTTTTCACATGATCCCTTTAACTTCATTTGCCATTGTGTGTATATGAATCAATTTCTTAGAGACGTTATTCTCCAAAAACACAGTTTGAATCAACTAATTTTTTTCAAAAATGTAAAAACCGCTGCACATTCGTTAGTACCACCTTAATAACAATTTAGGAAACGTTGTTGGGAAAGGTTTCTTTTTGCCATCTTACCCATGCATGCAAAAATAATTAGAAATTGTTACTAAAGTAGTGGTCTGGTTACAGCGATTGGTTTATGGTTTTTGCCATTGGATTTAAAACGTTTTTATTAATATGTTCTGACGTGCTTAATAACAATTTAGGAAACATTGTTGGGAAAGGTTTCGTCATATACCTAATTGTCACTGTATGTAAAATTTGCGAGCGCTTGTGTTGATGATATGTGCGCTGTGACGATCTGTGTCTGTCAGAACTGCGTGCTCTTGTACTTTGTACATAGGTATAAACTGTACGCGCGTGATAACAAGCACGTTTTGCGAGTAGATTGAAATTAATTTAGGATGAATTTCGTTGCGACATGCTTGTAATGCTGAGGATATTCTTCGAATATAGAACGCGCCGCTAACATTTTTCAATGACAACAGTTTTCAACTTCAAGCAGTTAACCATGACCACTCTCAGTCTTAGTCTTATTTTTGAGCGAAAGTCTGCCAAAAAAAAAGATGCGCCACTTCTTTTAGTGCCATGATTTCTGCGACTACTTGTACTCTTGATAGTCAAAATCTATTCTTTCCGTAACGAAATCACATCGTTATCTCAAGTGGTGCAACTATTTTTATTGTCCGACACTATCAATTTCCGCAATAATGGTTAAAAATGGTTCTATTTCAGAAAAAACATATGGCACAGTTTAAATAAGCTACAATCAAATAATAGGTCTGAATTTACCTCTGCGGGTGACCTTCACTGCCGAAATCGCAATTTTTTCCGGTTAGTCTGGTTTTGGGTTCAGGTTAGAAATCGCTTGCCCAAGCCTTATCCTAAGCCCAAGCTTAGATGGTCAGCCGTTAAGGCCGTATAAAGTTTCATGATATTTTGGTCAATTAACATCATTCCGCATAACTTGGTACATACACACGGAAGGGTTGGACTGTGTTTGTGAATCCTGTTTCATACTTTTATACACAACAAACAGCATACTACTTTTAAAAAATATTTCACTTCACGAAAAATTTCCGTTAATTCTAAAAAAGAAGCAATGCACTTGAACAACAAATGTTCTGCAAGGCAGTGCCAGTGTCCAGTGGTACACATACGATAGCTTCAATGTCACTAAGTGACATACATATCCGTACCACGCGTCGTTGGCAATGGCATTTTAAGTCAACCATCTCCTGGGCCCGATTTATCGAAACATCAAATGTTCGTCGTTGAAAATGTTCGTCGTTGAAAAAGCAAATGTTCGTCGTTGAAAAACAAATGTTCGTCGTTGAAAAACAAATGTTCGTCGTTGAAAAACAAAAGTTCGTCGTTGAAAGTTCGTCGTTGAAATTGTTCGTCGTTGAAAAATTTTTCAACGACGAGCTTTGGTTTTTTAGAACATTAGCCTATTATGTTCTAAAAGACAAAAGCTCGTCGTTGAAAAATTTTTCAACGACGAACTAGGGCTGGGCACGGTTACAAAATGACTATCCGTGTACACGGTTAGTTTCGAAGGCTAGTAACCGCGTGTACACGCTAACTAACGGTTACTGCAATTATCCGCGTGTACACGCTAATTATCAGTGTAACCGTGTAACCGTTTACACGCTAAGTATCCGTGTAGCCATTTACACGGATACTAACCGTGTAAACGGTTACACGGTTACACGGTTACTAAACGGTTACACGGTTACTAACCGGTTACACGGTTACTAAACGGTTACACGGTTACTAAACGGTTACACGGTTACACGGTTACTGACCGGTTACACGGTTACTAAACGGTTGGTTACTAAACGGTTACACAGTCCTAAACCTCAAGAAGCAGAGGGGGAGGAATGACCAAGGGAAGATGCGAACCACCCATCTCTACATCTGCAGACCAGCAAGCTACCATATGAGCTACTGGGACAATGCTGAGCTGTCAGTATAAATGCCTTTATATATCTTGAAGAATATAGCTTGCACACACATGCGTATATGAAATAACACACAGGCAAATCGCTTGCGCACGATTGTAGGCTAATTTGCATAAATCCAGCTGCCAAGCGAACGTTTTTCTTAACGGGTACACGAAATCGGAAAACGGATAAAGTAACCGGTTACACTATCCGTTTAGAGTAACAGTTTACACTCCGTTTAGAGTAACCGGTTACACTTTCCGTTTAGAGTAACCGGTTACACTATCCGTTTAGAGTAACCGGTTACAGTATCCGCGGTTACTGTGTCGTAACGTGTACACGCTGTAACCGGTAAGTAACCGCGGATAGTGACCCCTAACCGTGTACACGCTAAGCTTAGCGTGTACACGGTTACACGCGTGTGCACGGTTCGTACCGTGTAACCGTGCCCAGCCCTACGACGAACATTTCAACGGAGCTCAAGACATCCGTTTAAATGTTCGCCGTTGAAAATTTTTCAACGACGAACATTTCTTTTTTCAACGACGAACAGTTTCAAAGACGAACATTTGATTTTTCAACGACGAAACATTTGTTTTTCAACGACGAACATTTGTTTTTTCAACGACGAACATTTTCAAAGACGAACATTAGATTTTTCAACGACGAACATTTGTTTTTCAACGACGAACATTAGTTTTTCAACGACGAACATTTGTCCTATAATTACGTGTTATGTTCGTCGTTGAAAATGTTTCGATCAATCCAAAATTTTCAACGACGAACATTTTGCTTCCATAAATCGGGCCCTGGTTCCAATGCGCTGATATATATTCCACAAAACATTGTCACAACAGGTTTCGTCACAACACTGTTCAATGAGATTATTGCGAACATGTCATGTATGATCTGACACACGCTCGCACACCCAGTGCTGCTTGTCGCTAAATACGTAATCATTACTCTACGTCTACATAAGCGCTGATGCTGGATCACTACACAGTGAGCACACACAGCACGCACACACACACACACACACACACACACACACACACACACACACACACACACACACACACACACACATTTAGTGTAATTTCGAGAGTTACCCGATTGTTCAATGCAAGTTTACACTGAGAGTAGAGATATATGCAAATTGACCATTTGCATTATAGTATATACGCGGCGGCTGAGGCCGCCGCTTAAAAATCGAAGCGTGATAGCCAATACAATATACTTCATCATGTTCATATTATATTCATCATTACGCTGATGCTAAATCACTACACAAACTAAGTCACTCATTCTATGGCTTGAACTTTAAAATGTGAAAGTCAGAAAACGTTCAGTCAACGTAAGGTGCCTTGTCGGGCGAAACCAGCCACTTACCTCTAGCATTGATTGCTGATCGCTCCCGTGTATACCCCAGTCTCAGCAATGTACCAGATCACCCAATAGTCAATATTATTTTCGTTTTGCCAAATTGTTTAGCAAATATGGCATTCATCTGCGTATTCGGCTTTCAAGTAAATAGTTTACAAAATACTCGCCTTGACATTTTTATTTCTAGTTGATGAGTACTACGACGAATGGTACCAGGAAACAACTGCCAAACCATCTTGCATCAACGAGTTGGCAAGTAAGCCATTTAATGGTACCTTGATGTTGATCTGAAAGTAAGTTTAAATTAGCCAAATCATACCGATTGAATTTATTCTAATTATAATGAATGGCTTTTCCAAAATCCTGACATTCATGCTTTGGATAATTGACCAATGGTGGTAGATAAGTCAGAAGCTAAGCAAGTACAGTCGAAATCTACCTATATACAATATTATGTAATTTATCCTTTATTAAAACGAATTAAAGCTAAAAATCATAAGGCTGCACGGTTTGTTTGCACGCAGTCAAAGTGATAGATATACACAGATGTTCTGAAAAAGTCGAAAATGAAAAATATATACTAAATTTTTTCTATAAGTATATATTTCTGTAATGAACCTTTATATATTGCAACCACCTCGCTATATTTTCAGACAGCGGTGCCGCTTTTGATAACAACACCTACTGCGGTCGTTCCTTTTTCTTCCGCTACATGTGTCACTCGGAATGTAAACGATTCTGTGGCTATGTGTACAGACCAGGCTTTCCCATTCGGTGCGGTTTCGGACTCGCCGCAGGCATTCCCCAGTGCCATTACAATCTGCCGCTGGACGTACACCACGCCGGATGCCAATGTGATCCAAAGTGAGTTTCGCTGGCTGGGACTGCAAAAATTAGATTAAAATTAAAGGAATTGAAGGAATTCAGTAGTATCAAGAGTACATAATAGCAAGAGTACACAATAGCGTTTCACTCTTTATAGAAGAAGAGTGAGACACTCTCCAGCCTGCCTGTGCTCTAGCACAAGCAGATGCGCTCGTCGTTTTCAGGCCACATGTTGACATTTTGTGCAACATGTGGCTGGCCAATCAGCGAGTAGATTATCTGCGTAACACACTTTAGTATATAATCGCTGATGCATTGATAAGTAGGTATTAAAGTAGTGATAAAAGGTTAATAACTCATTTTTATGTTTTAATACATACCTAATTTAGGTGCGAAAACATCACAAAAAGTTCGCAAATACCTTGGTGGGCATTTTGACAAACTTTCAGCGAAACTGAATAAAAAACTTTCGAGATACAAACTTTTATCATTTTCTTTTAAAGTTTCTTAAATATTTTTGCTGCAAGTTTGTCAAAATGTTCACAAAGGTATTTGCAAACCTTTTGGGATATTTTCGCACCTAAATTATGTATTAAAAATGAGTTATTAACTTTCTAGCCTAGTCCTAATGCTTATCAACGCATCAGCGATTACATAAAGTGTCCAGAAAAAAGCGAAGCCACATGTTGCAAAACGCAAGCGGCCTGAAAACGACCAGCGCATCTGCCTATGCTAGAACAGAGGCAGGCTGGAGAGTGTCTCACTCTTCTTCTATAGAGAGTGAAACGGTGAACGTGCGAAATTGATGAATTTAATATTTGCAAAAGGTCATAAACGTTTCTCACAGTAATCTACAATAGGTAGTCAGACCTAAATCCCTCATAGTTGGTTATTAATTCTTTGTCAGTGAACTAACGATACGTGTAAGCGGAGAGGGAGACGGGAGCGGACCACCCCACAAAATTTGGTGGAGGGTCCTGGCAATTCGGTCAAAAGTGGGTAAAAATGGCACTTCTTTCAAAAAGTTCGGGTATTTTTGGTCGAACAGGGGGATCTTAAAAATTTGACAGGAGAGGCCCCCCTCTTAAAATTTGGACCCTCTTAAAATTTGCGTGTACCACTATGTGCATAATATGTGCACATCTAATGAGCCTGCTAGTCTGTCTGCTCTGTTTGTTTTAATCTCACGAGTCTTACTGTAGGTAACGCAGAAATTGTCTTGTCAAGGCCTTAAAAATGTTAAACTCAACTGAAATTTGTCGACAATGCAAAGTGTCAACAAAGCGAAAGTCGCCAATGCGAGTGTACCCCAGTGAAACGTTATTATGTACTCTTGATAATAGCGTCTCATAGAAGAAGAGTGAGACACTATTACTGAGAAAAGTGAGACACTAGACGCTTGATAGTATGGTTTGAAATCAGAGATACACGGGAGCGATCAGCAATCAATGCTAGAGGTAAGTGGCTGGTTTCGCCCGACAAGGCACCTTACGTTGACTGAACGTTTTCTGACTTTCACATTTTAAAGTTCAAGCCATAGAATGAGTGACTTAGACGTATCGGCTAGGTTCATGAATGAAATGGTGAGTCTAATGACTAAACAAGCAGTGGTGTAGCGAGAAATGAGTTATTAGGGTTTTTGAAATCTGATAAAAACAGAACAGCTACAAATAAATGTTGACGCAAAAAAAGAAGAATACCCGTATACGAAAAACACAGTTTGCGTATAAAACTTAGTCATTCGGGTAATATGTGCAATAGCGCCTTACCCTAGAATAGGAGCGACACAACGACACACAACGCAGAATTTCAAAATTAATTTTTTAATAACTACAAATTAGAAGAGCAAACTGCATAAATTTGTTGTATGCACGTGACTGGAGGGGTACATGCTGGCCAAATTTCAGGCAAATCGGTTGGGTATTACCCGAGATATGAAAAATCGCATTCCGCAGACTCGGATTTTCCCGTCTTATTTCTCCGGCACCATAACTTGAAAAATCCTTCTTGGCCAGGTGCTTTTTTGTTTTTTTAATTTGTTTTTGTCGGCAATAGAGTCATCATGAAGATTTTGCTCTAGGCTTTTGCCGTTTTGGCTCTGCTGAGACAGGTGAAACCCCTTTTTTGGGCCTCAACAAAAGACAAACTCAAAAATACACTCGAGTCGGCTTTTGAGAAGTTACGCAAACAGCCCAAGCCTTATCTCTTGCTGGCATGGTAGTGTGATGGGGTTGTAGTGCATCTCTCCTTTTGGAGTCAATCGTGCAACTGTAGCGCTGGTGAGGGGCCCCGGAAGGTAATTTAAGTGTATTAGGGGGGTAGGCTACTTATGGACAGTGCAGCCAAAAGGGTTATAAATGGAGGAGTGTCATTTTTTATGCGAATATAATCCTATATAATGTCTTTTGTAGTGTGATATTAGTTTTGCTGTCAGATTTACCTGTAGCCACTAGCCAGAACCGGTGCACACTCTCTGACCATACATGGGCGTGGGGGGGGATTGCTCCCCCCAACCCGACCCCGCTACCCCCCAGACAGGTCCGCTCCCCCCCAGAATTTTTTGAAGGTAGGTTACGAAGCAAGAATCGGCGGCGCAGGAGCAAAATCAGTGGCTTACAAAGGCTGTGGCAAAATCTGTGGCTCACGAGCAAACTTGGTGGCTCACTAAGGAAAATCGGCCTCGCCCGTTTTCTATTTCTATTGCAGCTCACTTTATAGGCGTAGGGGTGTTTGTCGATATTGTTTGGTCTACGTCATGTTGTGTACTGTTTCACTTTGGCACCTCTGGCAAAGTGACAGATCGGTCAATTTGACCAAATTTTCGAAATTTGTGGGTTTTGTTAAAAACGGTGGAAAGGGTTAATTTTAGGTGCTGAACACGAATATAATGTTATTTTGACAAAATACTATTGTGTTCGCACAAAATAGTACTCAGTGGTCTGGTCAAGTCTGATTTGTGTATGCATGGGAAAAATGTAGGCAGCGCAGCCTAAACGATTATTAATGGAGTACTATTATCTTTACTCCGAATATAATCCCGTATACTATGCATTGCAGCATGCTATCAGTTTTGTTCCCAGAATTGCATTACAGCCAGAAAATTTTGTGCACCCCCATCTGAAGATCTGATACCCTTGAGAATATGGTTTTTCATGTTTTTGTCGATGTAATAACGCTTTAACAGATTATCGCTGGTTTTGTTTTGTTACTGGGACTCTATATATAGGTATAATAGACGCAGAAGTGTCAGTTGATATTGTTTGGTCCGCGTCGTATGTGCTGTTTCATTTTGGCACCACTGGCAAAGTGCAGAATGACTAATTTAGCCAAATTTTTGACTGTTGAAAACCTGTTCAATAGGTTAATTCAAGATGCTGAACGAAAATACAACCTTATTTTGAGGAATATTCATCGTGTTCACGCAAAATACCTAATTATACTCTTATAGAATCGAGAGAATCGTTCGTGCTAAATTATTATTGTATATATTGCATTGTATTGGTACAGAGGTATCGATTGGCATTGTTTGGTTCCATTCGTTTTCAGAGCGTCGGTTTCACGTTGGCAGTTGGCACGCCTGGCAAAGCGCTGTGCTGTAGCGGTCAATTTGACCAAATTTTCGATTTTTATCAGTTTTGGTGAAAAGTGTTAACAATGATTAATTTAAGATGCTCAACGCAAAGTGCATACAGTACGGGGTATGCACCATGTACTCAAAATAGCGAAAACGGTAATAGACTACAATTTATAGCTGGAGCCCTGTGAATTTTTACTCATCACGTATGCTTGTGTTTCTCTTGTCATAACCAACTGTTTCTATAAAATGCAAGCATCAACTTTTCCTATCTTTAAACAAATGAACTACAGCGGTAAAATGAGTAAGATTTTTTTAAAAATGCGATTTCACGAAGGGCAGCAGTTATGGTAGAATATGGCAGGGACTGTAATATCTGTAGCGGAACAATGCTAATAAGCGTGTTAAATTTACAGGACAAGTTTTGCAGCCGAATGAAACGGATTAATTGAAAACTTTTTAAATGAAACGGACAAGACTTGCGTCAGAATAGCAGTAGCAAAACACCCGTTCATAATGCTACTATGTTAGTTTTTAAAAAAATTTTACTTGATATGTAGTAAATTTTGTACCATTATTTCAAAATACTGATCCAACTCATCCAACTCAACGTGAACACACCTCAGTACGGCCGGGGAGGCTTCAACGTTCAGTTTAGGCATAAGTCGGTGTACACTGGTTATGCCAAAACATCAAAAACTGCCTAACTTAAAAAACGACTAGCAATCGCAATGCGACACGTTGGTGCTTTCTCACCCTATTTGCACGAATATTTAGGAAAAATAATCTTAAATAAACAAACAAATAAATAAACCTGATAAGTCAACAATATATACTAAGGGTCGATTCATACTTCAATAGGGCATACGGACAAACGGACATAGGGTACACGGACAAAGCAAGTTTTGTCCGTTTTTTCAATTCATACTTTTTAGGGCAAACGGACATTGGTACGGACATACGGATGTACGGGCATACGGACAAAGGTGCGATTCATACTTTTGAGCCGTATGTCCGTTTGTCCGTATGCCCTACAATTTCGGGCAGAGTTGAACTGAACTTAACTTTGCCGGACATACAGACAAAGTGAAATTGTGCCGTTTTATAGGGATGAACGGACATACGGCTGAAGGGCAAACGGGCATACGGCTGAACGGACGAAAGTATGAATCAAACGGCCGTTCTGCCGTTCATTTTGTCCGGATGTCCGAATGTCCGTGTAGAAGTATGAATCGAGCCTAACACGTGTCAAGCTTTGAAGTTGAATACAACCTAAGCACTCTTGCTTAATACTATTGTTCTGAAAAGTATATATGCATGCATAATGTGTGATGGCAGTGTGATTTAAGTTTAGGCTTTTACATGGGTGTGGAGGGGTTGTGGGGGGTCTCCAACCTAGCGATAAACCGGAGGATCAAAAAAGGTGCCGGAGCCGCAGAATTTTCATTGTTCAAACTTTGCAAAAAGTTCAAATTTTGAGAAAAAACACAAGGTTAACGGAGCGGTTAGTCGATTACAGTACTTATATTACCGCCAGTTGTAATGGACGTGACTACCCCTCTCTAGCATTATGTATTTTTAAGTCTCCAATTGACAAAACTCGGCCTAAAAATCAAAAGTTTCTCTCACTTTCTCTCCAGGGGCTGCAACCCCAGACACCTATAAGCTTGCAACTACGTAAAATAGTGATTTGAACTTGACTTTTAGCTGTGCTTTCGGCCGGTCAAATTTAGTACAATGTTTGCATGTGCTGTTATTTTGCAAATTTTTGTGTTGAAATAACAAAAAAGTTCACTTTTACCTATTACAAAAAATCATTCTCCCCAAAGTTTTTTCCTGGATACGCGACTGCTATATAGCAGGCCAGGAAAAAAACCAGCATTTTCATATTTCGACATGTAGACTATACGTTTTCACGGGAAACCAAAAGAATATGTCATAGGCCTAACCTTGCTCTAAATACTGGGACCGGTTTCATTCCGCTATCTCTTACCGTTTTTTGGTGGGATGACAAAAACTTGCCGAGTAAAAAACCCATTTGAGGGAAAAACCCAACCCATAAATCACACGAAAAGTGTATTAGCGGTAGTTTTTTTAACGCTGTGGCACGTATTCGGAGTAGTAGAGGCCCTTGATGCCAAAACTATAAGCAGATTTGATATGGGGCCTCAGGTACACAAGTTTGAAAACTGCCCTTCGCAGCTCATTATAAAACTTTGAATTTTTGAATTTGAAAACAAAACATCGTAAGTTTGCCTGAAAACGTTGAAAACAACTAAAAAGGAGCGATTACGCTGCAAATGCATGCTAAATCTGCACTTTATGGCTACTTTTTCCCCATCGACCTTCCGAGGAGAGTACCGTAAGTGGGTGTGACTGGTCGTGACGGGCATATTTTACTTTCATTCGGGTATTTGGCGTTTAAGCAAGGGAAATTAACAGGTTATAATTAAAAACATACAAAAAACTGGCAGAGAATACTACTTTCCACTCCAAAAGGACCTCAAAACGACAAAGTCCGACTATTAGGCCCGTACTCCTGAATTCGATGGAGAAAGTGTCAGTATGTGCATTTGTGTTAATAATAAACGTTTTTTTGCACTACCATGAGTCTTTTGGAGTAGCTACTAGGTTTTTCGATATCACCGGTCCATTTTTAAAAAAGTCGGTTTTCCCCCACATGGGTTGTTTTACCCCGTCTAATTTCGGTCATGCCTTCCCCTCATATAATAGAAGGAGGGACCTGCCACTGCGGGCATGACTAGAGGAAGGATGGTCCTCTGTAAAAGTGTTTTTACATTTGAGCTCGCATCTGTTAGTGCTGAGAAATGACACTCCAAATTTCACCTCCCTTGGAGCCATGTTGGGTCAAAAATGGGGAGGTCAAAATTTTTGACTCATAAAAAATACCAGCGAGACCCCTCTCGGATACCGCTTACATACGTTTGCTCACTGGGACTGTACTATACGCTGACAAATTTTTAGACCTGTACCACATACCCAAGTTCCGGAACCGTGGTGGGTTTTTTCCCCTAAAAAATGGGTTGAGTTTTTTCTTTTTGTAAATATTTTGGTAACGGACGGTATAATGTATAAAAGAAAAAACAAATTCTACTGTTTCAAAAATCAACATCGAATATTAGTCCTTCACCCCATACGTCAGACTTTGAAGCAACAAAACAACAAACAAAACAATTATGAATAAAGCCGCAACGCCCCCACCCCGTGTTTTTGAAACTATATTGGAGTTCCGATCGCATCTAAAAATATTGAATCGGTTAGCAAAGGAAAAAGTTGAGTTTTCAGTATTGGAGATAACCCTTTGATGCGCACTGTGGACCTCAGGTACCCCACGTGGTGGATGCCCAGTCTGGGGCTATAAAGCTTGGCTAGCTTATTCTAGTCAACTGGTCTTCTGTTTTTTTCCAAAATAGCAAATCTTTGCATTTAGTCACCCATTGTAGTCCGGCTCCCACACAACAAAACCTATGCTTGATTAAGCAGTGTGAAAATTTGATTTTTTTTCATCGCAAAAGGAGCATTTTCTTTATAGCCTCATTATGATATGTGATCGCAACTCTGGCAGTCAACTTTTTGTGCATCAAATACAGCAGATATTGTAGTTTATTTTTAGCAGTCAACTATGATAGGCGCACGGTTGCTGTGTAAATACTCTAGGGTGAGGTACATATTATGCCTGAGCGATGGCGCCAATTTTGCACAAACTTTCAAATTTGAGCGCTTATAACTAAAAACGGTGCATCCTAAACCCTTAATCCCAGCATGATGTTTTGTTCACCATTAAATTCTCTATCGAATGGTGGTTTTGCGAGCTCTCTACGACGCACGTAGCTCGAGCAATGGTCAAAAAACTAGAAGGTGTCAAAGTCTGCCTGCCTAGAGAGAGAACCTCTGGGCGTCAAAAGGTTAAACCAAGTCTCAGTGATAAGAATTATTTGGTATAATTTTTGACCTGAAATTATTTCACTATAAAAGCTAGTAGTTTATTAACTAAACTACGGGAATTAAAAAAAACACAGTTGCAAATTTTTAATTTAACCTGGAAGACAGTGGGCTCTCCAATATTAATTTTGGGGACGGGGATGACCTTTCACAATCTTATTTCGAAGAGTGATTACGTTTTCACCTTTCTCTCTGCGTTCTTTCAGTTAACTTCTCAATGCTCGGTTCATCACTCGCTCTTCATAGGTCAGCTCAGTGCCGTCGCGATACACAGTGTCCAAATCAGCATCAGGTACTCCAGCATATTCAGCCAACTTTCTGGCAGCAGGACGAACATCAAAGACAGCGGAGGAACCTTTAGTATAGTCCAGAAGATTTAGAATAACTAGGCTTGACTCCATTTTCTTTCTCTCGAAAGTTTTTTTGCATGTTTGCTTCGAACAGTTGTTGTAATTTAGGTATGACAGTTTCAACAACCTGTGAAACTATTTGAGCGAGAATTTCACCATTACTCATATCAATGTTCGTGTATTTTGGCTGTTTTCCGCGGTTTTAGACGATTTAGAAAATTGATCCTCCAAAGTTTTGACTCGTACTGCTAATGATTTGCAGTTCAGACACGTAAAGCTGATAAAGCGTAAGGCTCCAGCAGTTTGGAATTTCCGATATTGCGAATCATTAATTTTACAGCAGGAAGCATGGGCTTTGCCGTTACACAAGGAACAAGGAATGGCATAATCAGCTTCGCCACAGCTAAGCCCAACAAGCTCCACTGTCCACAGCAGAAGTTTGGCTAGATGATCTGGTGGGGTCATCGCAACGTAGACCACTCGGAGCAAGGATGTCAAAATTAATACCCAGATGCTTGGTGTTCATCGATAACCTGAATCAAAATAGTTGAAAGGTAATTCACGACGGCCAAATCAGTGGCTCACAAAGCTAAACCGGCAGGAAAAGTTGTCTGCACACCCCCCCTCCGAATTGCTAGGTTTCACCGTAAGTTTAGGCTGCGTTGATGACATAGCGATAAACAAAGATTCATTAATGCATGGTTTGCCTTTGCCACGCATATAACATCAAGCATATAATGACCTTTTCCCGCGAATAGTACAGTATATAATATAATAATTAAGTCGCACGACTAGGGTGCAGAAAGCACCAATCTGTCGCGGGGGGATTGCTATTGGACGCAAGTCTTGTCCGGTTCATTTAAAAAGCTGAGTTTTCCTATTCGGCTGCAAAACTTGTCCTGTAAATTTAACAAGCTTATTAGCATTTACAGTCCCTTCCCCTATTCTACCCTAACTGCTGCCCTGGCGAAGGGCATTTTCATAAAAATTAATAACGAATCTAAAATAACCTTGAATGACGAGGAGTAGCGGCTATCACAACAACAACAACAACAACAACAACAACAACAACAACAACAACAACAACAACAACAACAACAACAACAACAACAACAACAACAACAACACACACACACACACACACCACACACACACACACACAACAACAACAACAACAACAACAACAACAACAACAACAACACCCCCCCACACAACAACAACAACAACAACAACAACAACAACAACAACAACAACAACAACAACAACAACAACAACAACAACAACAACAACAACGACAACAACAACAACAACAACAACAACAATAACCAATGTTAAATCAGAACATAATCAACCACGAGTTTTGAATTCTAAATAGAAATTTCTTTCGTCAGTTTTGCAGCCACATCGATTTTTTTCGAGAAAAAAGTAAATATTACATTGACGGAAGGGAAAATTTGTGCACAATAATTACATATTACGTAATTAAAAAATTGTCATTTTCATCAAAAGTACCATTCCGATGGATTACCTGTCTGTATTCAGCAACATGTACATACATACACAAAATTTTACACAGCATAATGTATACGCTTCCCATTCTGTTTACTCTATCTGCAACCGACCTGTCAACTAATTTTTTCAGGGGTACTTGCAAATCGGTGGTAGCCTTGATGTCGGCATGGAAACTTTGGTACGCAAATGGGCCTGCGGGAATGTATCGATGCAAAGCTACAAGAGCAGCCGCAGTCATAAAACAAGCTGCGTTCACAGCCAAACCTAGTGGGACCAGGGGAACTCCGCCGCCCCGTAGGACCTCTAGAGTGGAAGAAAACCCTAGCGTGAAAATTACAAGACACCTGTGTGAGAGTGCTCTTCGATGCTACTAAATACTATGATGTTGACTGAAATAAACTGTGTAATTTGAAAATAGGCAAGCAATATGATCGAAACTAGGAGTGTTTCAGTTTAACTGATAACTGATAACTTTTTTAAAAAAGTTATCAGTTAAAGTTAACTGATAACTTAACTGATTTAATTTCTCAGAGTTAACTTTAACTTTAACTTTAACTGAATTTATTTTGTGCTTTAACTTTAACTGATAACTTAACTGATTTAGACTCCAAAAACTGATTTAAATCAGTTAACTGATTTTATTTTCAGTTATGCGTCAAAACTGATTTTATTTTCAGTTAAGCGTCAAAACTCAAAACTGATTTTATTTTCAGTTAAGGTGGTAGTAACGTTTTCGACAGTTTTGCAGGAGTAACACTTGACAAGTTACGATTAATTTTCAATCAATAATTTATACTACGCATATTAATTTAGGAAACTATAATTTATTATGCGATAAATGCTTGCTAAAATAGCTTGAAACAATCATGTTTAATTTTCACAGAAAATCTTTTTCAGCCAGTTACGACAATTTTTTGTAAATTTTGTAATAAAACAGGGTTAACGAGCCCCCTGATTGATACAGGTTTTGAACGATTTTGGTTGTAGCTGCAAGAAGTGAGCTACTGGTCGGTTGAGTACGTAGTTTAGTGATCAGACGTGGCGCAGAATGAGGCCACACTCTCAGGCGGAATCCCCGTTTTGCTTATTTCCCAAAACCCCCAATCTCCCCCCCTATGTCCGTACGAGAGCGCCTGATTCAGTTAATCGTCAAGTGTGTAAGCCCTAAGTTTCCCCCCTGAAGGATAGTACGAATTTGGCACAGAAGGAAGTAGAAGTAATACGTAATAATCTCCCTAACCAGTATCTGCCCCTTTCCTTATTGCTCCTTGTGAATATTTGAAGCCGATTGTCATGTAATAATTGCCCATTTGTCCGTATGCGTTATTGGTGTTCATATTTGTCCGTATTGTCTGAGGGTCGTGTTTTATTAATCAGTAATTAACCAGTCTTAAGCAGTGATTTGGAAGTCCCCCCTGAGAGTATAGAAGCTAGCCGGATAGTTGTTTGTAAACAATATCTGGGCTAAGCCATAGCATTAGCCCAGATATTGGCGAGCTAGCTGAAGCTAAAACAGAAGTAATTAGCGAAGTTTAGCGGTTAATAACTAAGTAATTTTTTGGTCTTGTGGAACGTGAAATATATGGAATTGTAGAGCATAAAGTAGAGAGTAATTACAGAAAGTTTGAAGTTATTCGGAGTAATATAGAAGAAGTTATTCGAAGTTAGATTGCGAAGTTTAGTCGAATTTGAGCAGAATCATAGGCGTGAAAAGAGCAGTTTTAGACCCTAATTTTGTTATGTTATAATTTGGTAATTAACATTTGTAATGCAGTCATGTTTGGTATCATTATGTTCGGTATTTCGTAATATGTATTATGGACTCATTTTCGAACTCTTTACGGTATCGGTAACATGTTTTTTGGGAGCAGAAGAAAACTTTAAGTTTCACCCTTATTTAGTAGAAGGGTTACGGTAGTTTAGCACACGTGTAGTGTTGACTGGGTCCGCAGCCCAGAAGGAGGTTCAGTACGGAAATATAATTGCACAAGAATTACATAATAGGTTTGCACATAACGTTTATTAATTAATTAGTATATATACGTAATTGGTTAAGTGTTTAGTTAGCATATGTTCGGTTTTTTACTGTTTCCCAATTTTCCCCTTTCCCCCCTTCCCATTTTTCCTTTCTCCTTTCGTAATATTTTGGTAATACTGTTTTCCCCGTTTTGGTACTTGAGTTTCTCTGGCCGCCCAAGTAGAAGTGAAATAAATTACCGTACCTGGGGCGACCAGGAATCAAGGGTTATTAGAGGGAATTAATATCGAGGTGTGAGGGCCAGCAGCCTTCGACCCCCCAGCCCTCAAGTGGAATTTTGCAAAAGTGTAGGTAGGCGGGCCTAAGAACGGCCGCTTCTCATTGGCTGATTTCGGGATCGGTAGATCCCGACAAAGGAATCCTAAGAAAAAGCCGCCCCCCAAGTTGTAGCTAGGTCAGTCGGGTAGGGGAACTTCGCACAGTCAAGTCGGTCCTGCTTTTCTCCTGCTCCCCTGTCTGCACCATTATTTGCCTCCTGCTCTGTATATTCGCTGTATAGGCGTCCAATAAACGTATTAACATAAATTACCGACTCCCGACTTCATTTTTGCCCGTTGAGCGAGATCGCCCGAGTGGCCCGAGAACTGTCAGTAACTGTATCGCGCATTAGCGCATTTCTTTTTAGAGGCCTTATAGTGCCACCGTTATTTTGCCGCGCCATTCAGCGCTATTTGTACGCCCGTCTGCCCCCTGTGCTAGCCGCCCGGCTCCCCCCTTTGGTCTGTCCTCGCGTACGCTCGCCAACGTCCGCGAACTCTTCGTGCTCTCGTCGAGCCCTCCGTGTCGCCCGCGTGCCCCCTTGTCCGTTCGTGCGCTAGTCCAGGCGCCCGTGCCCCCTGGCCGTTTTTCCCTCCGTCCGTGCCGGTAGCACCCGCTGCCGTCGCCTCGCGTTCGCTCCCCCCGCCGGCCATCACGCCGTCCCGCGTCCAGCACCGGTCCTCCGTTGCGCCACCCACGCTCGCCTCCTTTCTCCCGCCGTCGGTGCCCCCTGCTCCTGCCGTTCGCTCCCGTGTGCCCGCTATCCGTCCAGTGGCCGTCCATCTCCCGTCGCCTACCGCCGCTCCCGCGCCTCCAGTCGTCCGGTCTCCAGCACCTCCAGCTCAGCTCCGCCCGCCACCCAGGACCTAATTGTTAGTTGTGGTGTAGACGTTGCGAGGTAGAAAGAGCCTAGGCTGACCCTTAGGTTAGAGCAGTCCAGTAGATCATTGAATTGACCAGTAGACCAGTTGTTTCAGATTTGGTTCTAGGCTAAAAGGGTCAGGCTAGAAGAGTGCCGATTCCAGCCTAGGGATTTTCAGCTATACCTTGTGTTCTGTGCTGTTTGTGTGTCCTTAGCGGTTGAACCCAAATCCAAGACTATTACGCGCGTTATTTAGGTTGTAGTTCGTAGCTACGATTTGTTGTTAGGATATTTGTGCTATCTTTTTCAGGAATACATAATTTACACCGGTCACACATATTTTCTAGTATTGAGTGGAGTTTGAGTCGTTAGTCAAAAAATAAAGGGAAAGTTTTGTCGCTGAGATAGCATTGGGAAGTTGATGCGTAGTCGTCCCCCGACACCAGAAAAAGCAGGCGTCAGGGTTGAGCTAGGCCTCTGAATTAAGGTATAAGTTCCTAGTTATCCCCGGCTTTTGGTGTCCCTCCCGAATCACGACGGGCAGAGCAGAAAAGCTCGTCCCAGCAGTTTCAATCCCCTGAAACCAGTTGCTCAAGTGAAGGTTAAGTAGAAGCTATAGGAGAGGCAAACTTTGAGTCTTCTATACGTTGATTGAGAGTTAGCGAAAACTGTAGTCAAAATTAAAGGGTGTGTTTTTATCAGTGATAAAGATCCATTGAGTTGGAGTTAGGTAAGACATTATTGCTGTGGAGGTAGTACTGTTAGTGTTTTCAAATATTGTTTGTGTTGGATGTACGTTTCGCCGATCGTAAGCATTTCAACTGAGTTAGCCAACAGAGGTATCTCAGCGTAACTACGAGAAGTTGGATGAGGATCCTGAGGCGACCTAAACGGATCTCTTGAGTTTAGTCTTCCTGTAGCTACTTGGTCCCTTTTCTAAGGGTGGAGGCCCCGCAAAAACATTTCTAACCCTCTGCTACCCCACCGAGCCGAGTTGATAGTAGAGATCCGATATAGACAGGAAAGTTATTAAAGTCAGTGATTCATTCTACTGTCGCAGTATCAAGCAATTCGTACCTAAACGTCACACCCTATTTGCAACGTATGTATTGCACTGTTCGTATCGTGTTGGTAAATCTAAGGTGAAGTGATCGTCAAAATCGTTCTGAAACCAGAAAGTATTAGTTCTCGCATAACACAGCAAAAGAGTTCTATCCCCCATGACATTTGGCGCTTAACCCGTCATAAGTCTTTTTATATCCTCGAATGTTTAGCTAAGCCTAAGTAGTAGCTAGTTTTAACGGCTGTTTATTGAAAAAGAGAAAAAAATGAAACAATGGCACTGTCAAAAACCTTCAATTGAGATGCCAAAACTTATCCTTTCGCTTTTTACATTTTGAGATTACGTCACATCACTGTAAAACATTCCTTTCTAAACTAAACTACATTATACAAAAATCCGCAAAATCGTGACAACTACTCGAAGGATTTTGTTAAAAATTTGGGATAATTTGGCACACATAATGTGTTGACATTACTCAAGAATTTCAAAAATTTTGTTTGCTTAAATTTTGCGTTACATCAATTTCATTCACAGCGGCCCGTAAAAATGTACTTCCGTGGACTAAATTATAAGTCTCGATGTTGCAATCTTTTCATGCGTTATTTTACATGTTTTTTTAACAGATTTCTGATGTGTATTTATTTTTATTCGTATTAATTTACCCTGGATTTGCTAAAAAATTTAGATTCAAAAATTATTAGATTTTCCAAAATTCGAAAAAATTCATAATTAAAGGTCCATAACTTCTTTTCTGCATCAAATAAAAGCACCAAACTTAGCATAAAAATTAACCGTGTTATTGGTGATGCTGGGTATAAAGAATGAAAGTAGTTGGAGTTACACTGTCAATTTTACAAGCAAAACAAGAAAAATGCAAAAATTCACGAAATTTGACTACTTTGACAGTGTCTGCTGACTAGCTTGTAACAGATTTAAGCTAGATAATGGGCATAAGTGTAGTTTCAGTCAAGTTCTTTAACGTGAAAAAGACAGCTATTAAATTCATTGAGTCAATCACAA